>CM076581.1:898618075-898819033 GCA_034641835.2 Pinus albicaulis
GGGGTATTGGAAAAACATAAAGTAAGCTTGGGCTCCTAAGCTATGCACCAAATAAAGATAAATCATTAATGTAAAAGGCATACCAGAGGGGTGGAAAAAGCAGGCCGAGGAAAAGGATAACTCATGCCACCACGATTGTTCCCTCCTTACATCATTACACTCATGATGTTGGACCCCCATTAGTTGGTCTCATGGTTGTCACACCTTCCTTGAAGTCTCTCCTACTCCATTACCATCATTATCACACACACCTATGAATTGATGGGCTGAACTAGCACATGTTACTCCTCATGGGGACTGGAAACACGTGGTACGTTTGTTGACCTAGTTATCCCTAAGTGAGGTAATTTGTTTACAAATCTTGATCTAGTTAGAAATTGAAGGCGAGTTTTGTGTGAAGTAATCTTGTGCCCCTAACATTAGATATGGTTCACTATAACACTTTAATGGTTTCATATCCCTAATGAAGTTGATCTCACTTGATCTTGAGAAGTTTTGTTCAGGTGGCATTACATATGCAACAAAGGTCCCTTGAGGGACAACTTCCTTTTTTCCCAACATCTTCCATTGGATTCTTTTCCCCTTTCTGAGGGTGAACCTGACTTTGTGGCCCCAATGTTGGCCTTCTAGAGATGAGCTTTGGGTCTTGAGCAACTTCCACATGGTGCGACACCCCTTGATGAGCCTCCAAATGCTGAATGCTGAGCCTAAAATCTTGGGCATTCGACTATTTAGTGATGTGCCTAGATAGATTCAGGACGCCCCCAGGTTGTCCTTGACCCAGTTTGATGGACCACAACTTGTTTTGGAGCCTAGGTGAAGATGGTTATCACTAAGATGACTTGGGAGGGATAGCACATTCCTCTTTGATGCCAACACTTTCCCTTGTGCTTGTCACCCCCACATGCTTGAAAAGGGTGGTGTAGGTCCTATCTTGGTGTAGGCACCCTAGTTGTATTCAAAAATCTGCTTAATAATAAAACTCTCATATCTGCTGCACCGGTTTTCCCACATTAGGTTTTTCTGGGGACTTTAGTCAAAAAATAAGTGTGTCCTTTGTGTGATTGTCTTGTCTTATTTTTCAGTACTCGATCTGTATATTGGTGTAGGCTGCAGTGTATTTGCATTAATGTTTACTGAAGAATTCTGTAAATAACTTGTTAATTGAAGAACACAAGTAGGAAATGCAATTCAGTTAACTGCAGTAGGATTTTTGGTTTTTAGATTCAGAATTTTTCACATTATTTTCTGATCCAGAGATATCTACATCCAATTTAGTGGACTCAAAAGATTTGGAAGGGTCCACTACCCTTTTAGAAGAAGAGGATGCTTGACTGGAAGATTGACCAAGAGTTTGAGCTAGGTTAGGGTTATACTGGATGTTTCTTCAGATTTGTGTTGCTAACTTTTCCCTTTAAAACTTTCAACATACATTTGTTTAAGTTGATCATTGGAAGGGATCCTATCAAACAACCTAGTATCCTTATCCACTTGAGGCTCACTTTCCCTAGGCTCAAGTTCATCGAACAATCCATTACTACCCTCAAAAAAGGATAAAGTCAACGTGTTTAGGAAACTGAACCCTTCGATTTTTCCTACATTGTGTGCCTCTGCAAAAGCATGGAAAGTGAACTTAGAGTGGAAGGTATTGCATACACTACAAAAAACATGGCTGCATTTCACAAGGTCGTTGTTAGATTCCAAAAGATTAGGAGGTTTATGACCATGGTATGGAGGTTTAAGGGCATTCTTAGGAGGGAAACTATTTCTTGGTTGAAAAGACTGTTGGCCATGCTCCATTTGAACAACTTTGTTTTGAATATCTTGATGGATTTGCATAATTTCCCTCATGGAGAACTGCAATTCTTTAATTTGGTGAGTTAATTGGGACATAGAGTCATCTGAGCTGGATGTTGAAGGCTTGTCGTTATTCTCAGATGTCTTGATTTGAGGTTTGGCTGTAGACTCCAAAGATGCTGGCATGTTTGGTTTATTTGCGAGAGTCCAACTATCATCTATGGTCTTTGCACTAGCCTTAACAACATTAATAGAATTTGGTTTAGTGAGATTTAAGTTATACGCAAAAGTTCCTTTAAAGGCTTGGACGTAATAAGCTAGGAGAGCCTTTTCTGGAGGTCTACAATCTTAAGGTATGTCTTGAACTACTTTATCAAACCTAACATTAAACTCGTCAATATCTTCGTTTTCTCTTCTTTTAATTTCATATAATGCATTCAACGAAAATATAGGATCCTTTGATTCAAACCATTTTTGAAAAAACTTGGTTTTAATTTGTGCAAAGTCTCTAATGCTATTGTCAGGTAAACTAGCAAACCATTAGCAGCATCACCATTCAAAGTGAGAATAAATCATTTCATAGCTACATCTTCATGTTGCTTTTTTATTCCTTCCATCATTCTAGTGAAAGGTTCCCAAAAGAAATGTGCGGAAATGAATTATCCTCCTTGAAAATTGGTAGTTTATCATGATTGTTGGGGAGGTCACAGGGTTGAACCTCTATTTGAGTTAAATTAAGTGGTTTATATAGATCAATTAACCAAGGAAAATCCATTTTATTACTTTTAGATGTGTTCTACTGAGATGTACTTAGAACTAAAGATTCTTGACTTTCAAAGAACTCTCCAAGTGCAAGTATAGCAAAATGAGATGCAATTGAATTTGTTCCCTACTCATAGCTTTAGCTTTTTTCTTTAGTAAAATAACTCAGGTTTAAAATAACTTGGGTTCAATTGAAGCACCCTCAGTTGGAGTTGCCATATGAGATCTGCAGATTAGTCCTTTACAATAATCTCATAAAAATTACACAACAAGGAAATAAAGTCTTACCGAAGTGGCCTAGGTTGAAAGACCTTCTCCCTGGCAACAACGCCAAAAAATGTTACCGATCCTTTTAGAAGGGTCGCTAAGGTCCTGATAGGCTTACTAGATGGAGGCACATAGGGCAGGGACCCACTATCACCTCTGCCCAAGCCCCCACTATTCAGGCCCAACACTGCTAAACAACCAAGGGAGGAGTCCCTCAAAAACCTCCAACAACTCCAGTTTATGTCCAGTGCCCTATATAGAGTCAATGGGATGCGGGTGTTCTTAGTCTATATACTATCCTGCGTAAAAACAATGCTAAAACTGAGCATAATTCTAACAGTTGATATTAGTAGCCAAAAAAATTGAAATATATAGCATGTAATCTATGAATTTTGGTCTATTGAAGTTCCCCTAACCAAATATGTGATTACATATCCATTCTGAAGTCTGCTTAAGGAGTTATATGTCAAAATGACTTGATGTCTTGTATGACAACCTGTAAGACCTGCGTAAAAACGTAGAGACAACGATCTATTTTGTTCAATTAGAAAATCCACTGTGTGAAAACACTTCTACGAAGTTACCCTAAAGTATGGAATGGCTAGAGGGTGATTGTAGAGGTTTCAAAGCCTCCCTTCAAATGGATTTAAACTAAAAAGCAATTTCCAGCTAGCTGGAAATTGAATTTCAGATTTAAGGATTATGTTTATTAACCCAAACATTTTCCAGAAAATTATTTTATAATTTAAATGTCTGGAACATAAAATTAATTCCACTATAACATGAAATTTTTGCTTATAAACTAATATAGAGCTAAAAAATCACAAGTTCTAGTTTCTGGTGGCTGAAAATATAGGTCCAACAAGTAGAAAGCCCTCTTAACCTGGTAGTGCGCAACCAAAAGACTAGATATAAGTGTAAAATGCAAGAAATAATGTTATGAATATAATTCATAACGAATATAATAAATATAGTTATTAATAGTTAAATAGGGATTATGTAAGTAATCATTAAGTTAGTGAAAGGGCATGTCTAAAAGACATGCCCATTAATGAAAGGCCACCTGCGCAGGGCCTCATTATAACATTTTATCATCATCTCTTATACATTTTATATATAATATATTATTATTACAATACCTCTTGTGTATTTTACAATTAAAGTCAACAAGCCTACAGTTTTGTTGCTCCATTTGGTATCGGAGCGATCGCTCTTCAGGATCTGTGTGATCACTACTGCTACCACCTGCTTTCCGGTTTCATTACCCTATCGCGACCAAAACACCGTTATCAACCCCCGCACACCCTCACCTTCATCGGAGAAGCGATCTTCTCGCCTGGAAGGAAGCACCTATGCCACTGTTGGCTACCTTCAGCTATTACATGCTGTGCCTCGAAATTGTTACCGCTCGATGTCTTCATCAATGATGATGGCCGATTTCAACAAAAAGTTGATATAACTTGAGAGTAAGTCAATAACAATTCCGATAAATTCACTAAATGATTAGTCAATCTTGAGGATAAGGTTACAGGAAATTCTGACAACATCAAACAACTTCAAGACACGACAAATCGGATAGACAAACTAATGTTGAAAATCCGTAGCGAGTCCAAAGACAATCATAAAAAGGCAATGCAGAAGATGAACACCATTTTGGACAAGATAAATCTAATACAAAAAACAATATTCCCAAATATTGAACATAGTCAACTGAACAATTTAGCCGATTCAGAAAATTCAAAGGATAATCATGAAAAATCACTACATTTTGAAGAAAATCAGGTTACGGAAATTCCAACTTATGAGAATAAAGGTGATCTAAAAAAGAAAGATGAGTCTGCTAGTCAAGAAACTGTTGAAGTAACAGAAAAAGATGAAGCTGATGTGGATGAAGATTATGAAGATTATGATAATTCAGATAAAGATAATGTGGAAGAAGGCTATCTTGAGAAACAAGAACATCCACATGAAGATGAAGATGATCTCAACAACCATAATGATGATGAGGTTATTCCACCAATAGTAGTGCCAAACACTTGGGCCACAAGAAAACTTGATAGTAGGAAGTTTGTCCAATCAGAGTTAAAACATGGAAAAATTCCTTCACCCATAGAAACCATATGGCAAGAAGAGAAGCATATGTTAGGGACTAATTCTGGAATAAATATGCAGAAAATTAAATTTAGGATGTTTTTACATGGCAATAGGAAAATTATAGCTAAATTTGAATATCAACCCCAATTGGTAGCAACTTTCCTTGGTATTCCAAAAATGGGGGAGATAGAAAATATCAGCCAACATGTCCAATTCATCAGAGAAAATGTTGAAGAAGTAAAAGAAAAAGACATTTTTGAAAATAACTATGAGGATCACACAGTGGTAAAGCAGGTGGAGGGAACTTTAAATGCTGAATTCGTTGAGTTTCGTTGTAAAGAGTACATGGAGGTTTATAGACTATGTACAAACTGTGCCCAAAAGTCCCCTCACCACTACCCTCAGCAAGTTTTAGTTGAGATGGAAATGACGCTGGCAATGAATATGCAGTTTTCTCATTTACTGCTTTGCATTTTAATTCTGATCCACTTCTCTCTAGCAAACTCTGAGAATGTGACTGCGCAGGAACTGTACAAGACAACTTCATCTCTTGAGATGTTCGTGGACGAACTGCCGGAGATGCCCACACTAAAAGGCTATAAATTCTGCCAACATGGAGTTTTGAAGGCGGGCGAGCTTCGGATTGGAATGTTTGAGAAAAAATGGAAATTTCACAGAGATTTGCCCTCAAGTACAGTAATTGCGTATGGGATGTCGAGTGAGAGTGCGAGTGTGCTAGGTCCCACGATCAAAGCCATCCAAGGCATAGAAATGTTCGTGACATGGGAAAATCATTTGTCATCACGCCTTTTTCTTCTCGTGTTCGATAAGAGTTTTTAAAAAAATGGATCCATTTACATGAACTCCACTGGGGACAACCCCACCATTCAGCTCCAGTGGCAGCCAGAGTATTTTGGGGATACTGCTGTTTTTGAACCTGAATTCATCATAAAGCAAATAAATGTTATCAGGGAATTCAAAAGCCTGGAAGATAATGTGAATGTAAAGATAAATGCCATTGAAGCTCTTGAGGGAATTCTTTACGTTGACGAGGTGCTGATTGTAAACCTATTGTCCGCAGAAGGAATCACTCTTCTATTGATTTAACAGATTAGTGAAACTGCTCCCCCTGCGGGCAGCAACAGTGCTAGTATACGGGAACTGGAAGAGTGTGCTCTGAGTCCGTTGAAAGACCTTATCACGGTGAAGGCAGACCTTGTCATAATAATTCACAAAAACCTCGAATTGGATTGTAGCTTGAACCTCACGGAAATCTGGGTATTGATTTTTCGAACTTGCGGCGACGGAATACACAGTGGACCGAGGTGAGAAGATTATACGGTTTTCGATGAGATGGTGAGAAAAAGAATTGGCCGTAATGCCAAAACATTTGCGGTAATCATGCGAAGGGACGCCAGAGTAAAGATGCGCCGTTCTTGAACGTTGACGTGTACAGACACGCCATTTTCAAAACCTCAAGACGTGTAGGCTATATTAATTCGTAACTATTAATATAATTATATTACATAATTTAATAATTATAAGGTATATAATTATTCAATTATATAGTATATGATTATATAGTTTATAATTAAATCACTTAAAAAATATATATATAAAATAACAAAAAAAAAAAAAAAACCCTAGTTTCAAAGACAACATTACGAGAGAATTCTACAACATAAGGTACTCTACACGATCAGGTACCAGTGCTCAATGACATGCCAAGTAGATAATCCCAAGTGACGAAAATTGTCGAAAAATTAAGCTTTGAGGACAAAGCTTTTCGAGAGGAAGGCAATGTTATGAATATAATTCATAACGAATATAATAAATATAGTTACTAATAGTTAAATAGGAATTATGTAAGTAATCATTAAGTTAGTGAAAGGGCATGTCTAAAAGACATGCCCATTAATGAAAGGCCACCTGTGTAGGTATATAAGCAGGGCCTCATTGTAACATTTTATCATCATCTCTTATACATTTTATATATAATATATTATTATTACAATACCTCTTGTGTATTTTACAATTAAAGTCAACAAGCCTACAACTTTGTTGCTCCAAATAATAACTTGTATCTAAGTGGGGTTTAAATCTAGCAATTTTATTAGTTTTACCCAACAAATAGTTTGTTGTAAATTGATATGATAGTAAAAGCCAACAAGCAAAATGCAACTCTAACTGTAGAAAAATATAAGAAATTTGAAGAATTTTATATTTTTGGTTGTTGGATTTTTACCCATGCCTTGGAGTCTCACCCTTTGCTGGAGTGTGAAGTAGATACCCTCTAAGTTGCTATGCTTGGTTCATATCTAGGGAGTGGGCTTGCTCCTTCCAGAATTCACCCCCACTTTAGCTTAATCCACCCTACAACTTTCAATTTTTTTTAGGAGCGCATCTCTTTTTGTGACGTCTCCAACCTTTGTTCTCTGTGTGCAGAAAAGTACGGAGCCTTTGAGATAATAAATCCACCTATTGAAGTAATTTAGAACCTTGGAACCAATTTTCCTGCAAAACCAAAACAAACAAGTGGATAACCCTAGCTGCTTGCTTCCACATAGTGTATTAACTCCTCAATGGCATAGAACACTAGCCTATGAATAAATTTGATTCTTAGCAAATGAAATTAGATAAAAATAATACTCAATGACAATAGCAAGAAGAATAATAAGAATAATAGCCACTTCACATTCATACAAAAGCACAATTGTTTGCAAAATAGATGAGCTCTTTTTATTAGATAACACTCGTCTCAAGTGAATGACAACAACTAGAATGGAAGGGAGCCTAGCCTCTTATAGAAAAAATCTCTAATGGCTAGTTGACTTTTCCCATTAAATTATTCCTAGTCTTCCACAATCAGGGACTTAGCAATTTTTTATTTCATGGAATATTGTAAAATAAATTTAATAAATCCCCAAGGAGGGTCAAATTGGTCCAACAATCTCAAGAGAGGCCACGACTTCCCTTTGAACATGGTCTTCAATGGTAAAAAAGAAAAATAGTACCAAGATCCCTTAACATCTAGCTCCCTTGGTCCATATTCAACTTGATTTGTCCACATAGAGTGTGTGAATTGACTTGGTAAAGTCGAATTGGTCCTTTGGAGGAAAATTTATTGTAATGGCTACTTGAGAGGTCCATGTTTTAACTTTCTGGTCCAAGTTAGGCCTAACAGCTAGTTGACTTCCTTTCTAAAGACTAATTTTTGATCCCAAAGGCTAATTTGACCTTGACTTGGCATTAATTCTCCTTTTAATAATTCAACTTGGGCCCACAGTGGCAAATCTCCAATGTCCTTGCCCTCCTGGAAAATTTGAGACCCGAGTTTTGCTGCTCTGGTCCTAATCTGTAATGGGCTTGTCTTTGTTTTTTCTCAGCCTCTAGGGCATTGCCACATCATCACTTGATTGCCACATGTCCTGCCCTTGTGCTTGACCTCTAACGCCTTTCATGATCTCAATATTCTGACACCTGGGTTTTCTTCGCCTTGTCGTGTTCATCACTTTTGATGTAATGCATGCAAGAGATTTCCCAATGCTTTGCTTGAAAATCCACCTGGAATATTCCCTATACTACTGACCAATTTCGACTAAGTTTGGCTGAGCCATAACTTTTCATAAGGTGCTTTGATTGGAAAATTTCCACGTGACATGGCATCCTCTAGTCTTGGTCTATAATCTGAGCCTGGGTTGACATTTTTACCACTTGGTGTGAAAATTTCTTGAAATGCAACAACTATAATTTCTTCTTCTAACTGATTAATTATGTAGTTTATTTTGTTACGACAAAATATTGAATAAATCACACTGCAATTTCTTCACCATAAAAATATTGCGTAAAATAAAAACTAGAACTACGAAATATAGAGCACACACACAATAAAAATGACATTGTTATCTTTGGACAAATGTTCTTGGAAAAACCCAATATGGGAAAACCGGTGCAACAAATGAGAGTTTTATTATTATTTTTCTGCAACACAATTTTTGAGTACAATCTAGATGCACACTGGCAATCCTCTTTAAAGGAAACACTAGCAAAAATATGAAGGGATTTTTTTCCCTTCTCCACAAGCAATCCAACCCCTGCGTAGATGTTGCGCAGCCTGTAACTCACACTGCCTGAATCTCCCTCTGGGCAAGATGTCCTGCTTGCTGCTGCCGCTGCTGGAAGTGATTCTCTAGCCCTCAGGAAAATTATCCCGGTCTCCGGCAACTGAATCAACCTCCTCTTCAGCAAAATCGAACTGCCCTCTGAAGTTGCCTGCGCAGTTCCTGCGCAAATTCTTGTGGAATAACTCAACCTCCTTTGGCTGAATCTTCTGGCATTGGAAACCTCCACCGGAATCTCTATTGCTGCTCCTCTACCTCTGCTACTAATCTCTGGCTCGAATTCCCTTCTTGGTTGAATCTCTGCTCTCTAGGAAATTCGATCTGCTTAGATCACTCTCTGACTCAATGTGTCTATCTCCATCCCAACATCCTACTCTTATAATCTCTCGTTGGTGAACCAACGACCATGATTAGATCCCCATCAATGGCTAAGATCATCTCAAACTCAATCTGTGTGAGTTTCTAGAGCATTCTTACCTTTCACAATTAATTGTTGTTAATTAATCACTTTTCCTATGTTAGACTGATAAATTCTGAAGATGTTCTATGTTAGATGCAAATATACTTTAAAATTCTAGGGTACAATGAAAGTAAGACGCAGATAGAACATACCAATAGATTGATGGAAGACAAGCCAAAAACAGATATAAAGAATGGTGGTGTTACGGCGGTCAGCAGGATGCTTCAACCAGCAAAGTCTTCATAAGGTTAGCCTCCCACATGTGTCACACAACCCCAAGACGTTTCATCAAGAATACTCCACCAAGACGCTGCACCGAGAAGCCCTAAATTCAAAACCAAGAACTCAGCTCCATCACCATCCAAGAGAGAAGAAAATGCCTCCACCAAATGTGTGTGTAAAAAGAACTCCAAGTCTCTCCAATATATAGGCATCTGTGGGGGTGTGTGACGCATCTCTTATGCATGTGGGATAAATCTGGCTGACATTGCACATGTGGAATAAATTCAAAATACATGTTCTGTTCATTCGATCAAGATGATCTTTAGATCGATCTTACACCTCTCCGAAAGAGGAATCCAATAAAAATATTGGCATCGTCATTTGAGCATCACATCATGGAGTTTAGACCTAGTTGCCCAAAATTAACACTCCCTCTCAACTAGGGAGAACTCCATCCACCAATGCCATCCAAACATTGTGCGTCATCACAAAGACATCACTCCCAGTTAACCCGAAGTCAGCTCAGAGGTCTGAAACCTCTATAGGACTCAAAGGAGTCACATACCAACCCGAAGTTGGTTTAACTGACCCGAAGTCAGTTAGAGGTCCGAAAGCTCACTAGACTTGATCCCAAATCAAGTGGTTGGACACATGCCATCCTAGACATAGAGAGTACGACAATCTCCGATGCGTCCATCGGTCTTTCTATGGTCTCTATTCACATTTCCCACCTCATTGGCGAAATGAGAGGTACTTCCCATGAGTCCGAAACTCCATGTGATGCAGAAGCATTAGGCTCAGAAAATTCTTTGTATTTTAATAGATTTAGGGGTCTTGTGTTTTCAAAGAAGATTGGTTTCTTATGTAATTATTAATGTTTTTGAGTGACATTTAGAATAGGAATTAATTAAATATTGTGAGGCATTTTGTAAATGTTCTCGAATGTTGGAGAACATGAGAGAATTATGATAGTTGAGATTCCATAGAGAATGAAAGATTTGAGAACTAATTGTAAATCTTAAATTAAGATTTGGGTTCATAAGTTTATGGGATTAGAGAGGATCCTTAGGGATAAAAGAGAGATTTTAGGACTTAGAGGATATTCAGGATTTTGTTGAGAAGATAAAGGATCTAAAACTAGAATTGGTTTCAGAACCATTTGCATAAAATGATAATCCTAAAAGCATAAAGGAGGAAGAGTAGGTTTTAGACAGATAGTAGGGCCAAAGACTGTGTGAAAAGGCCACTGATTAGAATATTAGGCCAGAGAGAAGAAATATTTTGTAATTATTTGTTTATATATATATATATATATATATATATATATATATATATATATATATATATATGGAGGAATTCGATTATGAATTTGGGTGAGTTTGCATTGATTAATAGATTTATGTGAAGCAGAGAATTGGCATTTTATTTATATATGCAGGAGACTGGAAAATGAAGTAAAAACAGAGTATTCGATTGCCAAGTTAATGGATACTCAAAACTTGGGTTTGAATTTGTAATAAACAATTAACCATCGATCATAGAATAGATCGATGGTGAACCATTAGTCAAAACTAGGCTTTCAATTGATGTCCAATACGCATTTCGTAGAAGTGAATGAGATCAGACAAAATGTAACATCAAAAGCAAGAGGGCGAGAAATTTGTTCCTATCGTGGTATATATATGAAGGTATTTATTGGTTAACTTGAAGATTGTTTATACACCAGAGAAGAAGTCAAATATGCAAATCGAATTGCAAAATGCTTCATAGATACATTTTTCGCCAAGAAATTGAATTGGAGAAGGCCAAATGTATCCATCTTTCCTTGGGTTTGTTAGAAGTGAGGAGAGCAAATTCCATTTCTATAGACTGTTGGACAAGATGGGTGGCAGGCGGAATAGAATTGCCAGGTTAGAAAGGGATTTATCAAAGTCTTTGAGAGACAGAGATGATAGAATCTCCATTTCCCAATTGGGCACGAGCGTGGAGAAAGAAGAAGTTTCCAGGTTGCGGCAACTGAACTAGTTACTCATTAATTATATCAAGAGTTCACGGAAAGAAAAGGGGTTTTCCTCATAGGAGCTCACTAAAATGGAGTCGTAGGATTACAATCTTGAAGGGAAATTTGATTTGAAGCTGGATAATCTGCATGAGGAACTCAGTGAAAAAGTGGAAGTCCGGGAGTCAAGTAGCATCACATTTAACGGAGGAGACGAATGGAATTATGCAGCTCAGAACATCATATCTTGGTTGAAACCATGAATCGATAGTACAATAGAATGGAGAATTGGTTTGACAAAACAGTCAACAGTTTTCACATAGAATTGGAATGGTGAAACGGTTTTAAAAACCACCAAGGATTTATCGCACCGATTGAATGAGGTAAGTGGTAAATCCTTGAGAGAACGCGATAGGGGTTAAAGGGTGACAAGTAGCATTGACTTGAAAGTCAAAACCACCCATATCTCAAGTTATCGAGTAGTAAAGTTTGTATGCATAAGTATGCGATTACCGTTGGATGACTGGCGCGGACAGATCAACGATTAAAAGGTGTATGGTAAATAATGTGGACCCAGATATAAACAATGTGTCGACATTTGGGTAATAATTTTAGGTGATATATATATGTTGACATATTGTTTATAACCATAGGCAGAAGCATAATTAATTGTTTTAAATTAAGCGGATAAAATATGGGTTTATAACCAAAGCAGATGTAAAGGAGATAGAATTCTGCTTAAAGGATTTTTGACAAGGAGAGTGTGCTATCCTGGGTTTGAAAATTAAAACATGCATTTTGTAATATAAAGTGTGGGTTTTACGCAGCTGAGATTGCGTCACCATGGGTAGGATGCATACGGGACACAGATAAGAGAGAGGTAAACCAACTCAATATCATCACAGTTGGGCGGAAGCACACCAACAAGGTTTGGCAAGCCTAGCCTTGTGGTTGTTTATAGTGTAGAAATTTTTAATACACAATAATGTATTTCTGGATTCTCCTGATCTAACAAATTAATCTTATGTTAAATACAAAATCCTTCCACTTAATTCTTTGCGGAAATCAAATCGCCAATTGCAAAACACATATGAAGCAAAATCAATCGCACATAACAAGATGTTTTATCGAGAAAGCTTAAAGTTAAAAACCCCAACTATCATATATTATGTATATCAATGGAACATGTAACAATCTCATACAAAGCTCAACTCATAGAGCTCTCAGTACAATATACAATTGTCACACACTTTCATGCAAAAATTTGCATATCTATGCACCAATTTCTTGCCTCTTGACAGCCTACCTCCACTGCGCAATCCCTGCTGAAGAAGAACCCTGAATGAATTCGACCTTACCTTGCCTTGACTGCGCAATCCTCATAAGCATCTCCAATGTGTGTGTAGATGCATTGAATGCATCACTATAGTCACAACTGATAGTCCATCTCACCCTTTCACCTATCTCTCCACTGGGTCTCCACTGGATCTGAAATGCAAGTAGTTAACTGCTGTATTTCTTCAGTTGCAAGTAAGACACTACTTGTAAATTAATTAAATAATTAATTCACTCATCTTTCACTAGTGTATGTTCAGTTACAACTAGTACCACTGGGTTTAACTCATTGAACTGAGTTAAACTAAATAACAACTCACATAACTACTCTTCCAACTCTGTTACAACTTGCCACAATAAGTTATAACGAAGTCCTCCATGTATGAGTCACCAACCACCCTAGGAATTGCGTAATTCCTTCAGCCCACTGATGTGCCACACCTGTTCACTGAAATAAAGTGCTCCAAGAGAATAAGTTGATATTTAGAGTCTGATTATTATTAAGGGCTAATAATAATCGACATGCATCTATTTTTAGATAGACTTCACCCAATCTTCTAAAAATAGAAATTCATTTAAAGATAGAATTTTCTCAACCATCTAGAATCAGCCTCCTGCTAATTTTAGAATATGCTCACCATTCTAAAAATAAACATACACCTAAAAATAGCCTGTGTGGGCTCCACCTAGTTTAGGTGATTATTTTTCACTAGGATCAAGGAATGATGTTTCCGGATGCCACTTTCACTGTTTCTTGTTGCAACATTCAACATATAGCTCCAAGAAGCTATCCCTAAAGCCCCCCTGGAGCTTCCAGAGCACATCGTCCAACAAAACCCTCCAAATAGGGTCGTTCCACGATTCCAAGATTCTCATGGAAGGTTAGGAACATGACCTTCCCCAAGGGCGTTGTGAGAATATCAGCGACCTGCTCATCAGTTCCTATATGATCGAGCCTTACGATGCTTCGCTGTACCATATCCCAGATGAAATGGTACCAGACATCAACATGCTTGGATCGATTGTGGAACACGGGATTCTCTGACAAACGAATCCCCCTCTGGTTATCACAAAGGTTAACAGTGGCATCTAGCACATGCTCGAACAACTCACTGAAGAGCTTTTGCAACCAAGTGGCTTCACAACAGGCCATACACGCTGCAATATATTCGGCCTCAGCGGTGCTCAACTCTATCGAATTCTGCTTCCTACTCGAAGTAGACCCAAGTGTGAAGCAGCATCCAGATGTGCTCTTGTGATCCACCACACACCTGCCCAATCGGCATCAGCATATACACGGAGTCTCAAACTCTCGGTAGTGTATCTCAGCCCATGGTCTATCGTGCCCTAGAGATATCTCGAGAGTTTCTAGACACCAACCCAGTGAATGTTATGAGGATCAACCATGTGTTGACTCAAAGTGTTCAATGCACAACATACGTCCGGGCGGATGTTCCCTAAGAACACCAGGTCCCCTAAGAGTTGACGATACTCAGTAGGATTTGCTAGCATGGGCCCAACAACGCTTCCACTCAACTTCTTAAAGTTGAGCTCCATCGGTGTTGACACAGACTTACAGTCCACGATTCCAAATCTTTCCAATAGCTTCACAATATATTTTCCTTGAGAAAGGAAAATCTCGCCAGGTCTTTGCCAGAACTCCAGGCCTAGGAAGTAATGCATCAGTCCTAGGTCCTTCAACTCGAACTTAGAAGCGAGCTCCCTCTTACACTGATGAATGAGAGGGTCAACACCAGTCAAGATGAGATCGTCCACATAGAGAACCAGAATGAGAGGCTTCTCTATCAACCTTGAAGTAAAGGTTCAGATCAACATTGCTTCAAGTGAAGCCCAACTTCATTAAGTAACTATCTATCCTCTCGTACCAAGCCTTGGGGGATTGCTTCAACCCATAGAGGGCTTTCTTCAACCTGCATACATGAGAGTCTCTATCCTGGACTTCAAACCCCAGAGGATGCTCCACATACATCTCTTCCTTTATTAAACCATGTAGAGAGGCAGTCTTCTCATTCATCTGATGAAGACTCCATCCTTGCGTAGCAGCAAGGGTAATAATAGATCACAAGTGCAATCATAATGAATGCCTTCCTAGAGAGAAGTCTCAGGCAACACATCTTGCCTTGTACTTATCAGATCCATGCTTGATCTTATAGAGCCATATTGAGGTGACAACAACTTTGTCCTCTGGTCTCGGGACCATATCCCAAACATCATCCTTCATAATGGACTCGTACTTTTTGTGTATAGCATCCTTTCAGACTTGATGCATTACGACTTCTTCACATTGTACTCATGGCTGCTAGATACCCTTGGTATCTATATGGCTTCTTGCTTTCCTGGAATGCCCCCCTTTGGGGCCGTATGACTCTCGTCATCCTAGAGAGTGTCTTAGAGCCATGAGGGTCTCTTCTTCTTTCTTCCAGCAATGTTATTTGCTCAGGAGCATATATGGTTGTGGTCTCCCTCTTAATGCCAGCTCCTCTGCAAAAGGTGCCATTATCAGTCCTTGGAATCTTGATCTTCTTCTTCAAGAAATATATCCAGATGGGCATCATATCAGATAAATCAGAATGTATCATCTGCTAGACATTAGATTGTGATACTTGAGGAAAAAATGAAAGTCCCCCTTTTTATGCTTTCCTGCGACACAACTCTAATATATGCCTTCATGATTATTTTGAATTTGGGCATCCTAGACACCAACTCAGAAAGGGCTTTGTAATCATGGGCCTGAATCTTACTCATCCACTGTCAAGGCCATTCAAGAATCATAGCCATAGACTGCCATATATCTGTCATACATCTTGACAGGTATCATATATGGTCATATCATGGATTACAGTGATGCCATAGTATTATTTATCACAACCATACAGAACAGAAGATATCAAACTTCATGGTTATATATTTTTCCATATGCCTCTGAAGATATCACAGATCAGGATCATATAGATTCTGCCATATGTCACTGTCCATATCTTCCTACACATTAAGAACAAATAAAATGACTTACTTGCTGAAGATGCACTCCACTTATATCCCTTTGGTCTCTTGTCCTTGATGTACCAGGCAGATCTCATAGAGAATATTTCTGCTTCAAACAATGCCTCAATTGTTCACAAGGTCCTCCACTGCTTCAAATACACTAGCACAACCAGATCTTCAATCTGCCTTCTATCAATGACAAAGATCCACCAAGGTCACTGAACATAGGCCTATATTAGTTTGCCCTGTTCATAGGGTCTTCAACAAACTTTCTGCATACAATAACTCTGCTGCTATTGAGTCACTAATCTTAGGCTCCGCGGATCTGCCTTCTAACAGTGGATTGCTTCTCCAATACTCACTTAGTAGGAAATACCTTAAACTTCCTTCCTCTTTTATCTGCATATATCTCACGTTCCAGCCCTTAATTCCCTGAGCATGTGCATGATTAAGCTTGGCCCTCGCTCTAGCTGTTCCGCAGGCCTTACGACCTCTTTATCCAACGAATACAAGGGTCTCAGCCCTCATTTAGTGCATAGATATCAGCACGGCCCTAACACAGAAATATACCACTATTCTATGTTCAATTCTGAGCCTTCATCTGAGCCTGAAATCCGGGTCTTCAAAATCTATTATGCAAATTCTATGCACACCCTAGATCCTCGATATACAAACTGTAGAAACTTTGTAACTTTACCTTACCTCTTTCTTTGAGCTCTAGAGCTTGTTAGCACACAGTTTGAGGTAAAAACTTAAGTTTGGTTGAGCGATTTTTCTTGGCAGAGAAAGGGTATAGGCAACATGCATTACTAGAGGCTGTCTGCACACAACTTGCTGTCACTCTTATGGCAGTGAGCATATGTTTTTCGAGACAGTCGCAGAGGGACAGTCTGCTTGCATTTCAAGGAAAGACAACAGGATTTACCTGAGTTTTCAGGCAGTCTAAGTCTGTCTTAAGGCCCGAATTTCCAGTGAGAAAGAAGCTACTATAAGTCTGCGTGATGAGCCATGCATTATTGTCATCAAATTTATACAACCATAGTTACACCATCTCTCACAGTTACCATCATTAGATCACTGTTTCGTTGTTCTTTGGGTCATTGCGTTACAGTGAAAATTCCAGATCGCAGTAACACATTGTTTCTGTAACTTGGTGTCTTAAGCTCTGAAGATTCAAGCGTCGAATTATTTGCTGCGCGTAATTCCGAACGACAACAACATACTAAACGCTTTAAAGTTCAGCACACAGGTGGATTTGGGTGACTGCTCCGCCTCACAACACACGAAATTTTGCCAACATGATTTATTAATATATATTTTACGTGCAATTTGTCCATTGTATTTGAACTCATACATACAGACATTTCTGATCGACCTTCACCCTGTCACGCATAGGCACCATGGATCGGCACGGGTGGGCTCGGTGATAAACAATCAGTTCCCCTCTACGTTTTAAACAATTTTACGCAGAGTTTGATTCGCCTACTAAATTCATCCGAACTTGCATCTTTGTAATTATCCCGAAACTTTTTCTTTCTGCAATGGCACCGAAACTGTGATATGATCCGAACTTATTTCAGAGAGAGATCCAAACTTTTGTGTTTTCATTTGAGTCTAAAACGACCCTCCGAGTTCTTGAGCTGTTGACTATTCACAAGATTTGTATGCAAGTCCGAGATTCTCCAACAGTGTCCGAAATACAGTGACCGCAGTGCTAAAGGTGTTCCGAAATATTCACAAAGTCATCAATAAAAGCCTTCTTTGGCTGCGGTCCTTCAAAGTGAAGCACCTCTCTTCCTCGACCATCTACCCAACAAGCTCAGCACCCTGCACAGATCTTAAAACAATCGCTGTCTCCTACAGCACTCAGCCTCCGCTATAGAAAATGCCCACGCTGTCCTAAGGCTCCTTCTCGCTGCGGCTAGGCTTCTTCGTCCATGCCAAAGGTTGCTTCTTCTTCCACACTGAAGGTTAGTTCTACTTCCACGTTGAAGGTTAGGGCTTCTTCCACGCTGAAGGTTAGGGTATCTTCCAACCCCAACAGATCTGAAACAGAGGTCTCCTAACTCGGCCTTCTTTCAGCAACTTGGTCACCTGAACACAGTCCTTATCTCACTGCCCTAGATTCTCAACTAGATGGGCTTTGTCTTCTCCTAACTCTGATACCATGTTAATTTCTGAAGATGTCCAATGCTAGATGCAAATACACTTTCAATTTCTAGGGCTCAATGAAAGTAAGATGCAGATAGAACATACCAATAGATCGATGGAAGACAAGCCAAAAACAGAGATAAAGAATGGTGGCATTACGGCAATCAGCAGGATACTTCAACTAGCAAAGTCTTCATAAGGTCAGCCTCCCACATGTGTCACACAACCCCAAGACGTCTCATCAAGAATACTCCACCAAGACGCTGCACCAAGAAGCCCTAAACATAGAACAAAGAACGTTGCTCCATCACCATCCAAGAGAGAAGAAAATGCCTCCACCAAATGTGTGTGTAAAACGAACTCCAAGTCTCTGCAATATATAGGCATCTTTGGAGGTGTGTGGCGCATTTCTTATGCATGTGGGATAAAACAGGCCAACCTTGCACATGTGGAATAAATTCAAAATACATGTTCTTCTCATCCAATCAAGATGATCAATAGATCGATCTTGCACCTCTCCGAAAGAGGAATCCAATAAAAATATTGGCATCGTCATTTGAGCATCACAACATGGAGTTTGGACCTAGTTGCCCAAAATTAACAACTGTGCCTCTATGCACTGTTGCCTCTCTGCTCTGCGCTACTCAAATTCTGGCGCTGCTAAACACTGCATCTGTCGCTCCATCACTCCTTGGCTCCCACTAAAAACTCCTCCATCCTACTACTATTGATCATGAGCTTCCGTAGCAAGGTGATGATCCATGAGGTGGGTTCCTCAAGGATCCTGCCCAACTGATGTTCAAGGTGAACTACAGTTCCATGTCTCCCCATCTCCCTCCTGGAGATGCGTGGGCACTCATGACATACTCATCCTCCTCGATCTTCGCAACTGCAACCTTTGGATCGTGCTTCTTGTCCTTGTCCTTTTTCTTCAAAGGACGTTGTGATGCATAGTGGCCCATCTTGCCACATATGAAAAACTTCACCTTGAAGACGTCCTTCTTGCGTCTCGATTGCCCTTGCTACCCCTTCGATGCGAGGGTTGCATTCTCCTCCTCCTTTGGATTCTTCAATCACTCTCGTTGCTACCGTCAAGTTTACACTTGACCATATCCCTTCTCAGCTCCTCCTAAAGAGCTGCCCACATCGCCTCCCAACTCGGCAGTGTCGCGCTAACCAAGATACTTTAGACAAAAGCTTGCCACTCCTTAGTGACTGCGTTAAGGGCCAGTCTCACCATAGTTGTAGCAGATGGGGTAGATCCCACGGCCGCCAACTGATCACGGATTTCCTGAAGTCGCGTTAGGAAATGAACAATGTGCTCCCCCTTCTGCATCTGGATCATCTGAAGCTTTTGCTCCAAGTACATCTTCCACTACTCGGAAGTTCCTTCATATAGCATGGACAAGGCCTCCCATATCTCCTTGGTTGTGTTCTTGCCAGCTATATCATAGACTATATGATCATTGACACCATCAAGGATAAGTCTCTTGGCCTTTGCCATATGGGACTTGTACCTTTTATTCTAATCCGGATCTGTATGCACAACAACCACGTTGTCTACGAACGCCTTGAGATCATACTTGTCTAGAAGGAATTTGATTCTTTCCTTCCAGATCACGTAGTTGGAGGATCCCTCCAACCGATCCTGATCTCTAAGTCCGTGAGCTGCCATCTTAGCCAAAAAACTGTCGAACTGCTCCCTCTTTCTCCCTATTGCGTAACTTCTAGGATGAATTACGCACTCCTTGATGGAGCTAGTAAGTTTGCTGCTCCTTTGATGCCCAGCAAATGAGAAAAACCGAATTCCTCGGCAAGGAACTAATTGAGGAAGAATTCCTTCACTATGTGCTTTTCTTCTTCGTCTGACGCTTCTCTGCTCAGCAATTGCTTGCAGAAAAACTGCATCCATCTAGCTCTACATGAAGGCTCTACGCTGCTCCCTCTACCTCGGCAAGATCTCGATCCAGAAGTCTTACCTCTCTGTCGACTCACTCAGAGAGAGACCACCTCGAAAATTCAGCGCTTCTGGCTAGAACTGCGCAATCCCTCTGGGGATTCGAGTTGCTGCAGCAATTCGGCCATGTTTCAGTGCTAGATCTGCTCTTCCTGTTTCACATCAAACAATCTAATACCAAGTGAAAAATCCTACATCTAAATGATCTCCAGAATCCTACCGCAACCAGTTGAATTTACTTCTCCTATTTGTAACTTACATTACAAAATTATTTCAGATTTCTTCATGAGATATTGGAGCAAATTATTGAAGCAACCTACACTTAATTACTTATGATTCTGAAACATGGAAACTCAGTAAAGAAAAATATACACATAGGGCACCGTTATTTTTGGACGAAAGTCCCCCAAAAAACCCAATGTGGGAAAAGCTGTGTAGCAGATCTGAGGGTTTGATTTTATTAAGCAATAGCAAATTCTGAATACATCTCTGAATACCACAAAGGTTATTCAGTTACAGAGAGAAAAATACTGGCAGAAATATTGTGAGTTCTACCTCACTCAATCACTGAAAATATCCCGACTGATCCGGTCACTGGATGAGGTGCCCCTACCAGGCTCTGTGCAGTCCTTGCATCAGCCTCTCTAGGCTCTGTGTCACCGAGCTAGGTGATCAATTTGCAACCCACAATCACTGCTCTCAGCCTCCCGGTCTCACACCCTGGTTCCCGACTTCTGACACTGACTCTTCTGCAAAATCTCAGACTCTTTCTCACCCTCTGCGCTACCTCTGCATGGCCATGCGTTAGCCTCTGTGTGAGAGATGTTGGATCACTCTCTGCCATTCTCTGCTAATGATTCTCCGGTTGAGAAAATCACTCTCCGGATGTTATCCCTGCCCCTCACTGCGCTGGAATCACTTAGATCTGATCTTTGTTCGAGCACTTGCTCCGTTAGAAGAATTCGATCTCTAGATTCACTCAGTGTGCCTTTCCAAATGACCGTCAAGCCTTCCTTTATAGCCTTCTCGTTGAAACTTCAACGACTGAGATTAGATGTCCAATCAATAGCTAAGATTATAACTTGACTTGATCCATGTTCTCTAGAAGATTCACACTCTGTTTTATTAATACCCTTTATTTTTTTAATTTTCCTAAATTTAACTTAGGGTCACATTAAAATAATTAATTATTTTAATAAAACACATTTTGAGTGGAATTTTTTTTGGAATACGTGTGCATAAGCCTCTCCACAAATTTTGAGACTTAGAGAACTTCTGATGCTACCAAAAATCAACAATTTGCAATATAATAAGCTCCAAGTTAAGAAGAACCAATCCATACATCAAAATTCATCCATTATCCAAAAATATCGACCAAAGAAAAATTGCGAAGTTCTCTAATGAGAGAATGATCCAAATCCGATTGATGATACAAATGAATCCACCCAACTCCTATTTATACACCAATTAGGAGTTTGAATTACCTAATGGGCCAAAATTAGCCCATAAACATAAAATAATGTGCAAATTATCTGACTTTTGGTGACAAGCCCACCAAACTAGCTCACAAATGAAATAATCAGCCTCTCAAGAGGTAAAAAAATAATCTATGCATGTCGTAGGGCCCTCTAAGAGGCTTGATGAGGTCCATAAGTGCCATAATGATTAATAGGATCCTCAAAAGTGATGGACAAGGGGATGGCCCATTGTTCTCCAAACAATAAAATTGTGGTGCTCCCAATGGGTGTGGGGGCACACCAATGACCCCATGGGTCTCCATATGAGTCGAAGATGCCTGTAGACCATCTGTAAGGGCTTATATGATGGAATGAATGCTGCCATGTCATTGTACAAGTCCTGGGAAACCTACCAAGTGTGTGGTGCATCTGTGGGGCTAGCTGGGCATAATGTACCAAATGCATATTCCTTGGCCAAAAGGTGGATCTCTAGCAATCTCTGAACATCTTTGGGGATCCATAGAGTGTTGTCTATTGTTGTGGAGGCCCATGGCTCTCTACACACACCTTGTATGTGCCAATGTAGCCCTCTAGAGGGTTAGGACCCCATATAGGGAGACCAAACCCAAATGGACACCATCCACAATCCTGCATAAGATCCAATGCTTCCCCTAGCCTTCCAGTACAACAAGTCATTAAAGTAATCGGGTAAAAGAGCTTACAAACCATGGACAACAAGTGGACACTTCATAATGGCATGCACTTCCACAATGTTCTTTGGCATGTGCTAATGTCTTCAAGCTCCAAATGGGGTTAGCCAGGTCCCTTATTAGGTGGTTTCTACCTTTTAGAGGGGATGGTATGTCCAAGGTATATCCCTCAAATGGTGGTGGCATGTGATAAAGAGGTGAAAAATATTAGGAAAAGAGGGGGGCAACCTTGGGTCACATATTAGGGCACAAGGGTAGCTAGAAAAATGAAAGCCCACACTTGGGTATATAATGTGTAGGAGGAAACAATCGTGGTAAATGAGGTGCCCCGACCTTGATTTTTCCACCCTTCTTTATATACCTTTTGCCTTTTAGGATTTTTCTTTGATTAACTGCTCAGGGATCAAAGGACAAGAGCATGATGTGTAAGATATAGCAATGATTACCCCCTTTTTGGTAGGGCAGTTCACTTCCCTCCAGGAGTTGGGACAATCATGGGTTCTTGAATGATAAAGGAGGCTCATCTGGGGCCTATGGAACCAGGGTGATGGCCTAAATAAACACAACTACAACCTACACATGCAGATCATTTACTGAATAATACGCTCATACAACAAAGTGACACATGGATTTTTGGACATAAGTCCTCGGAAAAACCCAAAGCGGGAAAACCAATGCAGTAGATATGAGGGTTTAAATATTAAGTAGATTATGAGTACAATAAATATGGGTTCCAGATTTGGAAAAATTGACAGAGAATAAAAGAAATCAAATCTACAGCTAACCTAATGTTCTAGTGCCAAATATTTGACTGATCCACACCCTCAAATGGGATTTACAGAACTCAGCCTGGATCTAGGCCTAGAAACCCTTAGTGCTGCCCCTGAAGCCCCAGCATCAGTCTTGCTAGCCTCATAATGCCACTACACTGCTCAGAGAGGGACTGCGTAACCCCTAGAAGGGTGATGCAGGCCTTACACTGGCCCTGGAGACCCTCTGCGTAACTTCTGCAGCCCCCTGGAGCCTCTGTGTTGTCTTGTGTAGCACCTGTGTAGCGGTTGCGCAACACCTGCGTAGCTGCTGCTCTGCTTCTCTGCGCTATCCTTGTTGCTGCTCCTTTGCCTCTTACTGACTCTTGGCTCTGGGATCAGATCATCCCCTTAGCCAATACTACCCCTCGTTGTAGGGAATTCCTCTGGAAATTCTTAGCAAACCTACCTTAGAATTCCAGATCTATTTCTCAGCTCTGCAACTTTGTGTGTCTCCAACTGACCCTCAAGCCTTTCTCTTATACTTTTTCATTCATCTCATCAACGACCGAGATTAAAACATTCATCAACGGCTGAGATTAAAAGACTGCTTGATCTGTGTCTTTTAGAACATTTCAACACGTGTTAATTAATTCACTTTAATTATTTAATTTTCCTAAGTTTAGACTTAGGAAATCCATTAAAATAATTAATTATTTGAATAACTTGAACACCAATTGAAATTTCACAAAATTTTGGAGATCAAGTGTGTTCTAGCCCCTCCACAAAATTTCGGGGCTAGAGCACACTCGATGCTACACCAACTATACAAAATCTCAATAGAGCTCATGTATTGGCTTTTTCCCACGTGCTAATTATGTTTGTCCCGACCATCGTTGGCATCTTGTGGTACATTTTCTTGTTGAATGTGGCTATTTATGCTTTTACTTTTCTTTTTAGCTACTTCAACCTCCAGGGCATCGTTCCAAGCCTGACCCAAAGTGGGGGCAAGGGAATGAGGAGGCTAACCCTATGTGGACGCAGTGAGGAAATGTGGACCCAGGCGAGAGAGATGATGAATGGGGGTATAGTGAATGGAAGGGGAGTGATATATGTGGATAAGGGAGTGGGACCATGCAACCAAAGTTGAGGTTTCCCAAGTAGTACCACCTTAGAACCAAATGGTCAGCAAAGGAGATCCCACGGGACTAAAATCCAAGGGTAACATCCAAAAGAGGTCAAGGGGACAAAAGCACAAACAAAGCCCACTCTTTCCGCTGAATCCCCCTATCAATCAATTCCCCGAAGTGTCCATGATAAGTAAACCCAATATTCAATTACCAAAATGACAAGACATACCTTTAGGTTTGGGAGGCCCACCTTCAAACATACAATCAATACAGATGGGTGAGGGACCACATGGCTGGCTCAGGTGGTGGAGAAATGGCATAACAAGCTAGTTGAGGGCTACAAGGGGTTGCTGGCGGTCGACTGAGATTCATCATGCAGAAAAAAATTCTCCTAGGGATATCGCCCACGAAATGGTGGGTAACATCTGGCTCCAACTGGGATGTGATCTCTCGAAGAGGTGGGAAAAGCTACACGAACGGGAGGTCACGAGAACTCCAACAATCTCTTGCTCACCGTAGACCTATTATCTGCACATATCAATGACTAAACCCATGGGGCAGCATGTTTTTCACAGTGTCTTATGATCACCCATGCTTAATGTCAGGCCATAAAATCAACAAGTAATAAAATATGCAAGAATTACTCTAAATGTAGCTAATCTACCATGAAAAACATCATATGACATTATTTGTAATGGCACAACGAGCTAGTTGAGGGATGCAAGGGGTTGCTTGTTGCCGACTGAGGTCCATCATGGAGAAAAAATTTCTCCTAGGGATATCACCCACGGAGTGGTGGTTAACAGGAACCAGGGTGATGGCCATAAATAAGGGGTAGAGCTCATGTTTGGATATTTTCAACGAGTTAAATTTGTATGTCTCGACTATCTTTTCCATTTAGTGTTTCATTTCCTGTTGAGAGTGGCCAAATTATGCTTTTATTTTCTTTTGAGCCACTTCAACCTTTGGGGCATTGTTCAAGGCCCTACCCGGAGTGTGGACAAGGGGAGGGGGAGGCTAACCCTATGCAGACCCAGTGGACACATGTGGACCCAGATGGGAGGAGTGATGAATGGGGTTAAGATGAGTGGAGGGGAGTGATGTATATGGTGTTAGGAAACGGGATCACACAACTGAAATCGAGATTTCCCATGTAGTGCTAGCGCTAAAGCTAGTGGCCAGTAAAGGAGATCCCACGGGGCTAGGTTACAAGGCTAACCACCAAATCGGGCAGAGGAGACAAGAGTACAAACCTAGCCCACTCTTTCTGCCAAATCCCCCCACCAATCCTTGCCCAAAAGTGATAAGTAAGCAAAATCACTCATCTAAACCAATGAGAAACCATACCTTCGGGGTCGAGAGTGTTGAAGAATGTAACTAGGTTTGGTCTTCATAAATTGTACTTGAGTCAATACTTATTGTACTTGTCAAAAGAATTTTTATATTATTATTAAATGACTTATTAAAGCATGGGTTTCATGCTTGGGTTATATTCATTTTAGGTCAAAGTCCCTATTGTAGAATTCTAGGTTTTATTCCGAGTCTGTAGGATTATTGCAGATTTAAATTGATCCATATTGGGCTTTTGAATCATGCAAATAGGTCAAGTATTGAGTAAAATATGATTTATGAAGCCTCCACACCAAGTCGGCCTCAAATCCAGTAATTCGAACCCATTAGAAGGCTATATATACAAGCAGATCGAACTTAGTTGGAGAAAATTCATTGCAACTCAGAAATTAGATCTGGGAGCTGCAATAAGGAGAAATTACGAAATTTTGGAGGATTTTCTGGATTCGGTTTTGGGCACACATATAGAGTTGAAGAAAATTGAAATTTTGGCACTACTCTCTCTGCATTTCGAGCTATAGTTTGGGAGATTGAAGTTCTCAAAGTTTTGTTGCAACAATTGCTGCCAAGGTGTTGCTGCCAAGAGAAGAGGAAGTCGAAGTTTGTTTTGCTGAATGCTGCTGCTTGGAGAAGTTGTAGTGGGCCTATATTGAAGTCTTTGAAGCTAGATCAATGTCTGCATCATACCACCATCTAGCAATGTATTAATAAAAAGTTTCTTTGCATTGATTTTTCCAATGTTGATCCAAAGTGGGTTGACAACTTGGCTGGGAGGAAGTGGGATTAGCAGAGGCAATGGTGGTAGAGGATGAGAAATAACTTTGGATGTTTATTCTCTTTGTTCCTTTAGATTGTTGGTCGAAAGGAGGAACATAGTGAAAGGGGTCATTGGTGGAAGGGATAGAAGAGGAGTCTTGAATCTCATAATCATGATACCCACTCTCTTTCATGGCTTCTAATAATTTTGTCTTCCTTGCAATTTCATCTTGGATGGCCTTCTCCCTAGCCTTACTCTCCTCAAACTTTTCAAACTTGGAAAGGTATTCTGCCCTAACAGGACCTAACACTTCATTTGGTGATTCTCATGACTTTACTTGGCCTTTTATCCCAGCCAAGTGTTGTTTCAATCTGATAAAACCCCACTCCAATAGGTTTATTGCAAAATTTTCATATCATTTTTCCATCAATCAAATTACAATGAGCTCATGCACTGTCCTTTGCTGTTGGAGCCAAGTTGGCTTCAAATAATTAAAATTTGCAAAGAAATCTGCCATTAAAAAAAATTGCAGCTAAGAAAAATGGAAAACCAAAGCTAAATTTAGGAAAAAAATGCACATTGTAGCCTACAAAATTTGATAGAATAGAACTAGAGATTTGATAGCATAGATGATAGAACACATAAGCAAATTTGATACATGGACAACAGTGAAATGAGGGTTTTTTCAAGTGAAAATCCTTACTCGGAAATGCAAACTAGCTTCCTTAGCCTCCTCTTGAAGATGCCAACTCTCCTGAAAGCTCCAAACTATCTCCAAAATAGCTTCAACCCCAACTCCAAGCCTCCAAGATGACTACTCCAACAAAAACTCAACACTCTCCAAGCTCCCAATCAAACTCACAAAAACTCTAAATGAGATGTGTGAGACAAATGAGAGGGGCAAGCTCCTTTTAAAGACTTGGAGAGGGTGTTTTTGGAGGGAAACAACCCTTATTTTCCCTCCAAAACACCCTGGAACTTTCCTAAACCATGTTGTGTGGGTCTGTCATGGCCTTGGCAATGAACCGACCAATTTAGGACAGAACCGGCTAGTTCCGTCCTAAACCTACTGGTTAGGGACGGTTTTTCTAATTTTTGGGCGAAATGGAGGCCTAAATCGGGTTTTTGTACTGCTTTGACCCAATCGGCCAATGATCCAATCGGTTTGACCGGTTTCCTATTCAAGGCGACCGATTTTTAAAACTATGGGACCTAGTTGACACATGTGGACCTAGATGGGAGGAGTGATGAATGGGGTTAAGATGAGTGGAGGGGAGTGATGTATATGGTGTCAGGAAACAAGACCACAACCAAAATCGAGATTTCCCATGTAGTGCTAGCCCTAAAGTTAGTGCCAGTAACGGACATCCCACGAGGCTAGGCTACAAGGCTAACCACCAAATTGGGCAAAGGAGACAAGTGTACAGACCTAGCCCACTCTTTCTGTCGAATCCCCCAACTAATCCTTGCCCAAAAGTGTCCATGATAAGTAAGCAAAATCACTCAACTAAACCAATGAAGAACCATACCTTTGGGGTCAAGAGGCCCACCTTCAAACATACGATCATAATAGATAGGAGAGGGACCACATGGCTAGCTAAGGTGGCAAAGAACATGGCACATCAAGTAGTCTGGTGGCTATAAAGGGTTGTTGGTTACCGACTAGGGATCATCTAAGTGAAAAATTTATCCTATGCATATTACCCATAGGTAGTGGGTTACACCTGGCTCCAATTGGGACATGACCTCTTGGAAGGGTGCACGATCGTACTCGAACGAAAGGTCATGAGAACACTAGCAATCTCTTGGGAAAACAGATTTGTTACTTGCACATATCAAAGACCAAGAACATGGGGAAACATGTTTTTGTGGTGTCTTATGATCACCCATCTTTAATATTAGGCCATAAAATCAACAAGAAAACAAAATTATTTTCCATGCAATTTTTAATCTAAATGCAGCTAATCTATCATGATAATATCAAATAATGTTAGTTATAATGAGGAAATGAGCATGCAATGCATCCTACCCTAACATGCATATGATACATTATGTAAGTGCTAAGTATAATCATAGATCCAATGCAACCAACATGTCAATTGATCAATACAAGAATACATGCTTCTATCATCTATGATTACTTTTGCAATGGATCCAAAAACACAAATGGGAAGAATAATATGAGGGGCTATGTGGGTAGGAGGTGGGAAAACATGAGATCCGTATGTCATAGATGTTGAGATTTGTGGATTGTTGGGGTAGCTTCGGATGTGCTCTAGCTCCAAAAATTTGTGGAAGGACTAGAGTATATGAAATCTCCAAGACCCACAAAGGGATTTGAGAAATTCCATCGGGGAGAAAATTAATTAATTAATATTTTTAACTAAGGACCTTAAGTCTAACTTAGGAAAATTAAAATATTAAAGGTAATTAATTTAAACATTTGATGGAAATGACTTAAGTCACACGGATCAAGCTTTCCTTTAATCTTAGCCATCGAATCAAGATTAGATCACGACCGTTGGTTTCCCAATGAGAAAAGTATAAAGGAAAGGCTTGGGGTCAGTTGGAGAACACACACACGGAGGCAGAGTATTGAGACTAAGCTGTATTTCTAGGGCGTGGTTTGCTAAGAATTTCTAGAAGTGTTTCAGTTGCAGAAGGGGGTAGTATTGGCTAAGGGGATGATCTGATCCCAGAGCCAAGAGTCAGCAAGAAGCAGAGAAGCAGCAACCAGGAGCAGTGCAGAGAAACAGAGGTTGCCATTAAAGAATAATTCAAGAAATGCGTAGGGTTTCAGAAGGGCTACAAGTGCTAATGTAGGCCTAGAAAGGGTAACATAGAGGCAACATGGGGCCATCGTGGGTTGCGCTCCATCGGGGCCTAGGGCAATGTAAAGACGCATCACCCGGGCCTAGGTTACGCAACCTTTCCGAGCAAATAGGCATCAATGTATTCTCAAGAAATATTAACGCAGAGCTTTAGAAACTGGCTAACAATCTGTGTGGGCCGAGTTCAGATAAAATGGGGGTGTGAATCGGCCCGCTTTTCATCTCCGAACAATAGGTATTGCCGTGCATCTTATATTTCATCTGTTAACCAGTAAGGTGCCCAAATTTGCTGTACTTAGAATATACTTAATAATATAAACCCTCCAGCAGCCAGAAGACCGGTTTTCCCACATTGGGTTTTTCCGGGGACAGTTGTCTAGAAAATCTTGTGTGTCACTTTGTCTGTGTGCATGTATTTAGTTTTAGATATGTATCAGTGAATACTGTTAATGTGTTTACTTTGATGTTAATACTGAAATTAATAACTTGATTAAGTAGGAGAAGTATAACCAGATTTAACAGTAGGGTCTCTGCATAAGTAATATTTAGAAATTTTCAAATGGTATCAGAGCGATTGCAAATCTAGCTGAATCATCAACAAGAAGACCGAAGAATATTTGCTGCAAGAAGCAGCAGCAGTTGCAGAAAGCTGGACCAGAGAGGATAACGAAGCAGAAGAGGGAAGCAGAGCCACACAGAGGTCAGAGTGACGCAGTCCTCATGTAGTCTCCACGCAGGCCCACGTACTTACTGCGCAAAGGCAACGCTGGGACTATCTGCTCACGCAGAGGCCAGCCAGGGTGACGCAGTCTTGAGGTTGTGGCTGATTCAGAGTATCGGAAACAGTGCTGCAGAGCTTCAGTAGTTGCTGGTGGGGTTAAATTTCTGAAGGTGCAGAAATTAACCTGAGCACTAGTTGACAAAGAGCGGGAGGAGAACAACTTCTCAGAGGATTTCCAGCCAAAGAAATCTGCAAATCGATTAGAGGATCGAAGAGCACTGATTCGTTGTGTTTGGCAGATTTCCAAGGAGGAAATCAATTGTCAGAGGGAGCAGAGGGTTCCTTTTCGCCAAGGACCCTAGATCCGAGCTTCAGTTGAGAAGCAGGGAGAGGAAGATCTATTCCGACAGAGTAGATATGAGCAGATGGCACCTCACGGAATACATGATCAGGATAGATTGGAGGGTCTATCCAACTTTGCAATTTGGAAAGCCACAATCCTGGTGGTCATGGAGGCATACGGTCTGAGGGAGCATGCAGAAAAAGTCCTGGCCATGCCGACCGATACTCTTCTCATAGCGAAGCATAATGAAGCATTTGGATCATGGACGAGGTTAAGGACCATGTTGTACCACATATAGTCGATAAGAAGACGAATAATGAGATGTGGAAAGCCTTAATTTCCCTATATGAGGGAAGATCCGTCCAAAGGAGAATGCTTCTAGAGAATCAGGTGCGGTTATTCATGATGGCCAAGGGAGAAGAGATTGAATCCTTCCTTTTCAAATTACAGGCGATTAGGGATTATTTGACTGCCATGGGAGTCAAAGTGGAGGATGATGTGATGGTGAGGACTGCACTCAATGCGGTCACAGAGAATTGGGAAACTTTTGTCCAAAGTATCTTGGGCAAAGCGGACCTTCCCAACTGGGACAGTTTGTGGGCGATCCTTTGTCAAGAAGAATTCCGTTGGTTCACCAAGAGACAACACAACACCGGATCAGGTAAGGTGAAGAAGGAAGAGGAAGATGCAGCCTTGGCATCAAAGAGGCAGCAAGGGAGGAAGAAGCGTGATCTATCCAAGATCAAGTGTTTCCAGTGCGGCGAAGTAGGACATTTCACCAGCAATTGTCCTCAGAAGAGGAAGGACAAGGAAGCTTCTACCTCTAAGGCTGCTGTGGCGGATGATGGCTCTGAAGATGACGTAGCCATGAGTGCTCATGTACCTCTAGAGAAGAGGTAAGGCGACATGAATCTGTAGAGCAACTACAGAGTGGTGGCAGCATCCTTGAGTAGCTCAGCTCTTGGATCACATCCGTGCTACGTGAGCCTTAAGACAACAGCGGGACAAGTGGAGCAGTGGGCGTAGAGAGTCACAGATGGAGCAGAGGCAAAGCTAGATGCTGAGAGGGAGCAGCGTAATGCAGATGCAGCAACAGCGTGGCAGCGCAGCGCAGAGGGAGCTGATGTGACTTCAGCAGCGCAGTGCAGGCTGGCTTATGCATAGCAAAGTTGCAGCAGCACAGTGGCTTCAGGAAGACAGCGCAAAGCAACAGCCTATGGAGCTTTAGTGATGAGGATGTAGCCCAACTGACTTGTCTGTCAAAGATTGGGCAGGAGTTTTCAGTTGTTTCTCTCAACAACTGAGTTGTAGTGCAGGAGATTGAGAGGGAGCTGCAGTACAGATGTAGAAGTGGCGATGTGTAAATTTATGTAGATGTTCTATGCTTGATGCAACTTTACTTTGTTTTCAATATCAAACAGCAATCACATAAACAATAAAGTAAAATGCTGATAGAACATACTAGTAGATCGACAAAAGACAAGCCAAAAATATATAATTGTGTTGGTGTGTTACGGCAGTCAACGAGATGCTTCAACCAACAAAGTCTCAATATGGCCAGCCAACCAACAATGTCACACAACCCTCTAGGACAGCCAAACAGTCAACTCAAAAGTCAACGTTGTCAGTCAACGGTCAACGCAAACAGTAGCAATAGCTAGGTCAACATTGAATAGTCAAAGTCAACATTTTGCCTCGAAAATAGTGCCAGAAAATACATATTAAGGAAATCGAGATTTTGGGAAAGTTTTAGGTTTGTTTGACCTTGCGTTGACCAAAGTCAATGCTGGTCAAAGTTGCTGCAGAAACCCTAGCCAAAAACAAAAATCTGAAAACAGTTTTCTTCCTTGTTGCACTTTCCCACGTGTGAAGAGAAGAGACTCCAAGTGATCAAACCAATCAGATGAGGAGAGAGAATGTGTGAGGATGAGATAATGTCCTCCAATGTTGACCTTATTTATATCCATCATTGAGGGTGTGTGACACATCTGCTAGGGCACAAAACCTTAAGGCCGACCTGCACATATTTTGAATAGATTAAAAATAAATTCAAAATAAATGTTCTGCTCATCGGAACAAGATGATCTTTAGATCGATCTTGCACCTCTCTGAAAGAGGAACCCAATAAAAATATTGGTATCTTCATCTGAGCATCACAACATGGAGTTTGGACCTAGTTGTCCAAAATTAACACAATGGCAGTGTCGTGGGCAGCAGTATGGGAGAGCAACAAAAACACAGTGATGAAGGGCAGCAGGCCAAGCATCAATGTAGAGACCCACACCAGAGATCAGTGCAGAGCTTCGGGGTGAAGCAGTATTGTGCTAGAGCACTTTCCTCGCTAAGAGGGAGTGTTGAGATTTGTGGATTGTTGGGGTAGCTTCGAATGTGCTCTAGCTCCCAAAATTTGTGGAAGGACTAGAGTATATGAGATCTCCAAGACCCACAAAGGGATTTGAGAAATTCCATCCAGTTTGGGAGAAAATTAATTAATTAATATTTTTAATTAAGGATCCTAAGTCTAACTTAGGAAAATTAAAATATTAAAGGTAATTAATTTAAACATGTGATGAAAATAACTTAAGTCACACAGATCAAGCTTTCTTTTAATCTTAGTTGTCGAATCAAGATTAGATCACAACCGTTGGTTTCCCAACGAGAAAAGTATAAAGGAAAGGCTTGGGGTCAGTTGGAGAACACACACATGGAGGCAGAGCACTGAGACTAAGCTGGAATTCTAGGGCGGGGTTTGCTAAGAATTTCCAGAAATGTTTCAGTTGTAGCAAAGGGTAGTATTGGCTAAGGGGATAATCTGATCCCAGAGCCAAGAGTCAGCAAGAGGCGGAGAAGCATCAACCAGGAGCAGCGCAGAGAAGCAGAGGCTACGCAGCAGCTGCGCAATGCAAAGGGTTTCAGCCGCTACGCACGCCCAAAAAGGGTAGCGCAGAGGCAACAGGGGGCCATCAGGGGTTACGCTAGTCCATCTAGGGCAACGTAAGGACTGCGTCACCCAGTTTGGGGTTACACAACCCTCAACTGAGCAACGCAGGGGCATCAACAGGCCAGCAAGGCTGACGCAGAGGGCTTTAGAGCAGCGCTGGGGTTTCGAGACGCAGAAAGGGGCTGAGTTCTATAAATCCCGTTTGAGGGTGTGAATCAGTCTAGTTTTCCATCTCTGGAACAACAGGTATTGCTACAGATCTTATATTTCTCTGTCGGTTTAACCAGTAAGGTGCCCAAATTTGTTGTACTTAGAATATACTTAATAATATAAACCCTCCAGCAGCCAGAAGACCGGTTTTCCCACATTGGGGTTTTCTAGGGACATTTCTCCAAAAAATCTTGTGTGTCACTTTGTCTGTGTGCATGTATTCAGTTTTAGATCTGTATCAGTTAGTACTATTAATGTGTTTACTTCGATGTTAATATTGAAATTTCAGATTAATAACTTGATTAAGTAGGAGAAGTATAACCAGATTTAACAGTAGGGTTTTTGCATAAGTAATATTCAGAATTTTTCACAATAGAAAGGAACCCGGAAGAAGGGAAAAACACCAACCGAGAAGATTGAATTTGATCCTCTAACCAGAACATGGAAATGTCAATGATCAAGGATATGAATTTTTGATGAACTATCTCGGGTCTATCATCCTCAGAAGGAGTGAATAAATGAGACACATTTAGGATGATCTTATTTTGGTTATTGGGAAAACAAGAAGTGGAATCATCATTGTATTTGGGGAAAAACTATGATTCTTGATTTTTCATATGGGAAAGTAGTTCTTTATCAAAACTAGGGGAATGAACCTCATCACAAACATCTATTTCCAAGATAGGGACATAACAAGGGGAGGAATGCTCAAACATGAAGGAAAACTCTTTATCGGTGGCATTGTTGAAGGAAGCATCTTCCTCAATCTCTTTTACATTAGTCATCAGAATTACCCACAATTTTGGAAGACTCTTCTTTGATTGAATCATCTTGGAACATAAAGAAGAGACCCTTCCAATCACTAGGAAGTGCTTCATAAGGGCCGACATTGTCATTCAGAAGGGGTGGGGCATTTTCTTATTCCTTGGGCTCATACTTATGGATTCGAGATACTATGGGCCCTTCATTTTTATAAACATACCCAAATCCCCAATCAACAGACCAAAAATATTTCATTTGATTATCATGATCTCAATCAAAGTCATCCCGTTCTTCACCATGTAATTGATGTTGGCTAAGCTGGAATTGATTCTCTTCCTTGTTAGGCAGGGATGACTTTTCCTCTTTCATCCTTTCTCAAAGAATGCTATCTAAGGCCTTTACTACATGAATTTGATAGAATACTTCAAGAAGATCATCAGTAGGGTCCTTCTTATATTTGCATTTCATGTTACGGTGCATTTTCGATTGTTCATAATAGTGGGAGAAATATCTTTGGAGTTATATGTAGCCATCAAGTGCTTGCAAGACTCTTCATATTCCATCATCCTTTCTTGTAACACCTGGAGGTTCTTAGGGTCCAGATCTTCTTCATCATCTTTGGAGGACATGTTTTCCAACTCATGAGCCTCTTTTTCGGCAGAATCCTCAAGGTATGCATCAATCACTTGATCTTGATGATTTGGAGAAGGATAAGGACTCTCTTCCTCAAGTACATAACCATATTCAATAACCTCCTCCTCCCGAAAAGCCACCTCTAGCATTTGGCATATGTCTTCATTAGTATGAAAATTCGATCCCTTATGCAGGAGGAACTGCACAACCAACATTGAGAGAGAAGGAATGTGTCTAGGCTCACATGAGTCAAGCCATTCGGTATTTGGGGCAATGGATGTGACAAACAATTCCATTTGGTCAGAAGGTTTGGTTATATTTTGTCTTGAAACATACCTCATGAACCTTGCAACGTGATTAGTTGTGGAAAGTGGATCCTCATCGACCATTGGCATATTCTTCATGTATTCCAATGCGAGATATTGCGGGGTCACTGTCATATTTATGGCAGGAATATATGTGATCAACATGTTGCTGAGTCCTTAATGACATGGGAGTCGCCAAGGTGAATGAAATTGCCTTGACAATGCTTGCTTCACCCCACAAGCATTGACCTTAAAGCTCAATGAAGAACTAGGGCTTCGTTCTTCCAATGGAGTCGCCAAGAATTATATATCGATATAGTTGTATGGGGAACAAGACACACGTCTCGTGTCCTCGGTAACAACAACAAAATGTTACCTCTCAAACTAGTAGAGGTGCTAGGAGGGTGTAGTGCTCTAAACCGGGCAGTTTTAACCAAAAAGTTGTTTCACTACAGATTGAAGTAAAATTTGAAATTAAAAAAAAAAAAACATAATATGAAATTTGCAGCAGACAGAAAGAAAATTAAATCACAAAAGAATACCTGTGTGATGAATTTGCTCCTCCTGTGGATGATGTAGCTGACTTGATTACCAAACCAATCTTTTCCTCCTAGCCAATCTAGGATTTTTCCAGTACAATCCTTAGATCCAAAAGATATCTCTTCTGGCCCATGTGCCCAGAATTCCAAGAACAATAGAGACTTCGTCCAAGAACAAGTTTAAACAATCCACCTCCTTTCCTTCCTCTTGTAGTACTCTCCTTCCGTGTAATCAAAACTTTCTTTTTTTCCCCTTCAGTCCCTATTTTACCTTCCTCTTATACATTTTTCTCCCATCGTCTCATTTTGTTTATCGGCTGTCTCCCTTGCCCTCCGACACGTGGAGACCTACCTATTCATGTGCCTTCTCCATCGCTTTAAAAAGGCAGTTTTCACCGTTAAATTTATTTGATCATACATATCTTTATTCCCAAATTATTTATAGTTTGAATTTTAAGTTTTTAATGTAATTTGTAATTTATTTAATCTACCTTTACTTTATAGTTAACTTAAATTTTATATTTAATAATTGTTTTAATTTAATTGCTATTTATTAATATTTAATTTTATAATGAGTTTAAATCTATAATTATATTTTCATTTATAAATTCAATTTAGTTCATAATCTCTTATATCAACTTTGTCATTAAATAACGTGTTAATTATGTATTATAATAGTGGTATGCATATTAAGTCTCTTGTTCAACATTTATCTTACTTTGGTGAATTTAGGTGTTTATATCACAAAAAAATCCATTACCCTATAATTGGACATGTTCAATTATAGATTAGTAGGTATACTAGTGCAGTACATGCATTGCATGCATATGTAGCTATCATATGCATGCCTCATATGCATGCTAATAATCAAATTCTCTGTGGAATTCGAAATGGGTCATTACAGAGGGGATCTTATAGAGAAACTACTACGTTAAGGGGAAACAATGGAGCGATAGCCCACTGTCACCTCAGCTAAGGCTCCTTGATCTTTACAAACTTTCACCAATGGGAGGAGACCTGGTATAGGGAGAATCACCAGGAAGGACGGATCTATGAATGGATAGAGAGTGATTCCTGAGGCCTATTCACAAGAGAGGCTCAATTAGATAGCTTTCTTGCATTAGAAGCAAGGTGATAGGCTCTCTAAGAAGGGCTAAGAGGATTCTTGAGCCTAGGTTTGGAGGATATGCCTTAACAAGGGGCTTCCTTGACCTAAGGATCCTTAAGAATAAGAGGATTCTAAGGATCCTTACGAATAAGAGGCTTCTATGTAATCTTTGTGGAATTGGAGTTCCAAAGTTGCGGGACCACACAGAGCCAAGTGGATGGAAAACTAGGTCAAGGGTATGGAGTTGATCAGTAAATGAGGGGCTTGACATAATTAGGGTAGGGAATAGGATCCAAGGAGTAATTTTCTTTTGAGATTTGAATGAAATGATCCCAATGAGGACACTAACCCAAGTCAATCTAGGGCAAGAATTGGTCTTGCGACTAGGGCTTGATATCTTTAACTTCAAATCCCAAGGGTTGCTCTATATAGACTTCCTCATTAATTGTACCATTCAGGAATGTCGTCTTGACATCCATTTGGAGGATGTTCCATCCCATTGATGCCGCCAAAGAGACCAACGAATGGATAGTTGTATACCTTGTTGTTGGAGCAAATGTTTCTTCATAATTGATGCCTTCTTGTTGAGAGAAGCCCCTAGCCACAAATCTTGCCTTATATTTATCAATACTTCCATCTGCTACATGTTTGATCTTGTAGAGCCACTTGGAAGTTACCACATATTTTTCTTCAGCCTAGGTATGATTTCCCAAACTCCATTCTTCATTACAGATTGTTATTCTTTATTCATGGCATCAATCCATTCTTGGTGATTGGCAGCTTCCTCAAAAGTGGATGGCTCTGCTTCTATTAGTTTTTTCATGTAGGTTACACATCCAGAATATTGTTTGGGCTTCTTGCTTTCCTTGAATGTACCTTGAGTTGCCCCATGACCTTTTGCACCTAGTAGTGTATACTTTAACCAATTAGGTCTTTTTCTAGTTTCGGGGATTGTCGTAGTTTGTATAGGTTCACAGGGACCTTCATCTTCATGGTTTGATTCTTCTTCTTCCCTAGTAACTTCTTCGAATACCGGAATTTCTTCATCATCGAAGTCCATAGGGAGATCCTTTGATTTCTTGAATGCAATACTTTCATCAAATATCAAATCTCGACTAACTTCTATCTGGTGTCCTCCTTTTATGTAGATCCTATAAGCCTTAGAAGAGTTACTATAGCCAACAAATGTTCCCTTCATGCCTGATGGATCCAACTTCTTTCTCTTGTTCTTTGGTATATGAATATAGATAGGATAACCAAACATTCGGAGATGATCCACGGTTGGATTCTTCCTAGTGAACACTTCCGGGAGTTTTGTTATCTAGTGACCTATGGGGACTTCAATTTTGTATACATACAATTGTCTTTGTAGCTTCACCCCATAGAAATTTCAAAAAACCTTGATCATGTATCATTTCTTTTACACTTTCTTCAATGGATCGATTATTTCCTTCTGCAACTCCATTTTGTTCGGGATTATATGGGACTATCAACTCCCTCTTAATCCCAAACTCTTTACAGAAAGCAATTATTTCCTTAGATGTGTATTCTCCTCCATTATTGGATCTTAATATCTTGATTCTTCTTTCTGTAAGGTTCTCTACTTCAGCTTTGAATTCTTGAAATTGGTAAATAATTCATCCTTGGATTTCATTAAGTAAACCCAAATTTTCCTTGAATGGTCATCTATAAATGTGACATAATATAGATGACCTCCAAGTGATTTAGGAGTCATAGGACCACAAACATCGGAATGAATAAGATCCAAGATTTCTTTTGACTGTGAAGCACAGCTTCCAAATGGTCTCTTGGTGTTCTTACCCAATGCACATCCCTTGCATACTCCTTCGTGATCGTCTTTCAGTTTGGGGATTCCATCTACTATTATGTTTAGGGTTGGAAAAAATTTTAAATGGAGATGACTGAATCTTATATGCCAAAGTTCACATGGGCTGATTTCAATGTGAACTAAAGCTTGAGCAAGAGAAGATAGCAACATAAAGTCTTCCTTCATAAATCCCAATCACTCTAGCATTTTCTATGCTTGAGTTTTTACCCCATACTACAACTTTTCCATCAATGAAAGCCACTCTATTACCTTTATCTTATAAACTTGAAATTGAGAGGAATTTCTTATGCAAACCTGGAACAAATAGGATGTTGTTGAGATTAATATTTCCTCCAATCTCTAGCTCTATCGATGTTGATCCAATTCCTCTCACAAGATAGCTCTTATTATCTCCAAGTTCTACAGAGTAAGAAGCATTTCCTTTTGATAGTGTCTTTAGTTGCTTGTGACGACCGGTTATGTGCCTTGATGCTCCACTATTGATCACCCAAATGCTCTCATCTTGAAATGTGTCAGTGAGTGTCGAGAAGAGTCCTTCGTCTTTTGTCTCGGTCACTTCCTTCTTTGGAGTAAATAGGAGATTCCATACTTCTTTGATGCCTTTCTTGAGATGGTTTCCTACCTTTGAACACTTCTTGAGAAACTTCTTCAATGTAGTAGAGATCTTCATGATGCCCTTAGCCAACCTTAGCTCCGAAACCATGTTGAGAAATCTATAGGACAATGATTAGAGAAGGGTTGCGTAGGAGCGCTCTCTTCCCCGAACTCCGTCCAAATTCGCGCTGAGCTGGAGCTGCCAGCTGGCTTGAAGGGGTGTTTTCAGCATGCTGAGCGCACCGCAAAAAACGCTTCCCTACCAAAAACGGAGTGCTTGCTCCCGAGCCTCGAACTAAATTTGCGCTCATGTCCCAGTAACGACTGGCCACGCCGACTACACGCGTAGGAGGAGGAGGAGGAGGGCGGGATTTTTGAGGGAAAGGGGAGGGGAAGAAATAAAAGGCCCTCCCTCCCTCATTCTTATTATTTGAACTTTGAAGAGAGAACAAGAGAGCAAGAGAGGAGAGGAGAAAGAGTAAGAGAGGAGAGGAGAAAGAGCAAGAGAGGAGAGCAGAGAGCAAGAGAGAGCAAGGGAAAGGAGAGGTTGGAGAGAGCAAGGAGCTTGGAGGTAGAGCTTGGGATCGAAGGACAAAGAGGTAGGAGAGTCTAATCTAATTATTATTTTTTTCTATGTGCATTTTTTATTTGTTCAAACATGAAAAATTGATTTTTTTTTCTATGTCGCATTTTTAATTTGTTCAAAAATGAAAAATTGAATTTTTTTTTCTATGTTGCATTTTAATTTGTTGACAAATGAAAAAGTGAATTTTTTTTTCCATGTTGCATTTTAATTTGTTGATAAATGAAAAGATAAATTTTGTTTTTTCTATGTTGCATTTTTTCCTATTCCCATTTGGCATTCCTCCATTTTTTTTAAAGTTAAAAACTTGAAAGCTATATGGCTTGGCATTTTCTTCTTGTTGGTTCTGTTTTTTGTTATTATGGTGTTGGAGAGTAGAAGAAAGAGGCCTATTCTAGAAGAGGAGGATGAAGAAGTGGGTTATAGTGGATTTGATGAAAAACCTGAAGAGGAGTACCATGGTGAGGAGGAAGGGAAGAGTGGAGATAATGAGACCACAGTGACCCCAACTAAAATTGACCAAACACTTGTGGAAATATGTTACTAGGCCTAAAGCAGGGAAAGGGGGTGGAACCACTAAATTTTTTTTCCCCCATTGCAATACACAATACATAGGTTCATACACTCGTGCCAGAAGGCACCTTTGTGGGAAAAGGCCATGGGATGGAGATAAAAATATAGGAATCAAAACTTGTTTAAGTGTGTCAACATTAGATAGAGCCAAATACATAAGGGAAGAGGAGGAAGCCCAATACAAATCTAAAAGATCTAAGGGTTTCATTGAACCTTATGCACCATCACATCATGCACAAAGAAGTCCATCAACTTCCACCCATGGCAGTGGATATGAAGGCACACCTGGCACAGGAGCAAACATATCTTTAAGGCGTAGAACCATATCAGATTTCCTTGACGAAGGGTCTAGGAGTGATGTGGATTCAACAAATTTCCGGTTTCTCTATGCATGTGGGGTACCATTCAATGTTCTTAGCTCACCTTATTGGCATGAAATGGTTTCTGCCATTAATGATGCCCCCAAAGGATACAAGAGCCCTGGGTATGACAAGGCTAGAACCGTGGGACTTGATAATGAAAAAGCAAAAATAACTCATTCTTTGAGTAGAATGACAAGTTCTTGGAATGAGCATGGGGTGTCCATTGTATCTGATAGAGGGACAAATGCAAAAGGCAAGCCATTGATAAGTGTTCTTGTTGTCTGTTAGTGGTGCAATATTCCTTTCATTATATGATTATTCAAATAAGTTCAAGACCGGCATCAACATTGCAGAACAATTACTTGACACAATTGAACGTATTGGGCCATACAATGTCATCCAAGTCATCACTAATAACGCTGCTAATTGTAAGGCAGTGGGAGCAATTATTGAGGATAAATACTTTGGTATGGGTGTTTGGTTCACACAATGAACCTTTTGATGCATGATATAATTAAAACCAAACAACCTCAATACAGATGGCTTAGTGATTTGTACACAAGAGGCAAAAAAATGATAAGATTTATTACAAATCGTAGCAATACCCATGGGCTTTTCCGCAGTCACTCAAGATTGGAGTTGTTGAAGATTTCAAAGACTAGATTTGCTAGCTATTACCTCACCTTCAGACGTCTTTTGAAGGTAAGAGAGTCATTGGCAGCCATGGTATCAAGTCCACACTGACAGGTATTAAAGGACAGGAGACTGCTAGAAGACCACCATTACCACGAGCTGCTCAAAAATTAGACATTTCTCATGGCAAGAGGCCAAGCAATAGATAAAATAGATTTACAGTGTACTAGTCTTTTCTATTTGCTAGTAGTTTTTAACATTTTATGATTGTTGAAACTTGACTCTTTCATATTTATTATGATATTTTTTGTAAACAATCTATGACAATTTAAGTTTGAAGTTTGAAACTTTGAAGTTGACAGTTATAAGGTTATAAGTCATTATGAATTATGAATATGATGCTTCATGAAAGTTGAAAGTTGTTTCATTTCGTTTCATTTTATAACATTTCATTTCATGTTAAATATTCTTTGTTGTAATGGTTACACTTAGCTTACAAGTACAACTAAGGTGATCAATGAATCAATGATGATAAATGTTATATATTGAACTTTGAAAGATTGAAACTTTAAGATTGATGAATCATGAGACTCAAGAGTCAATATGTTGTATGTTTCTAACTTGTGGACGTGGTTGATGAAGATTATAACTTCTAGATGATTGATGTTATATGGTTCAATCTATGTTTTTATGTTTTCTATGTCTAATTCATCATTCTACATGCTTTTGTTGACTTAGATGCATCAAAATATAAAAAAATATAATATATATATATATATATATATATATATATATAAAACGCTCCCGAACCGGGAGATTTTGAATATGGCGCTCCCACTCCCGCTCCCCGCTTTCACTCCCGCTCCCAAGTAACATTGGATTAGAGTGATTTCTCTATTCTTGATAACTACTTGTGATGTATTTTTACTTTTTCTTACTTATTATTATGTTTATATATCATCAAACAACTAACCAAAAACAAGAAGAACAATAACACAGAATATAGGCTACAAGCCAGGGCCAAAACCTCTCCACTTGAGAGGAAAACCTACAAATATCTTCTCTTCTTATAGATTCTTCAATTGACGAATTCCAAGACCTCTAGACCAAGATCAATACCCTCTAAGACTAAGTCCAACCCTTCCGGATGATGTGCTTCCTTTGTCCAAGTCAAACCCAGTCAAATCTCTTCCAGTGTCACAACTTCGACCGCCAACTGCAGAATTTCAGCCTCTACTGAAAGTCTGAAATTTTCGACCCTCCCTGCAGTAGCTGTTGCCACATGTGTGAGCTTATTTTGGATCCCAAGGCTTCTTCAAGATCGAACTTGCAGAAGAAAAACTTTAGACAAACAGCAAAAACCCTAGCCTTCCTTCGCACGTGTGAGAGAAATAACCCAAAGACAAGTTTTCTTCGTCCTCTTCCTTCTTCGCTACCTTCTTCTTCTTCCTCCTTCGCTTGAATGAGTGAGTGATGAATGTGTTCTAAGGAGGTTGAATTTCCTCCTTTATACAGGCTTCTTAAGGTGGACATAACTCCTCAAATTAGGCCGACTTGGCCTTGAAGGGTATTTTGACACTTTTAATGACAAAAATAATTTTCTTTACAAGTTACAATTTGCTCGATAGGGTCTTCAACTTATGACAATGACTCTTTTGACTTCTTGACCTAGGAAAAACCCTAGAAGCACTCAATGGGTGCTTGACCTATAAAATAAAAGACCTTGAGCATGAAACCCATGCTCCAAAAATAATAATAATAATTTTTCTTTCATTTTGCAATATACAAGAATCAAAAGTACATTTCATATTTATGAAGACCGAACCTAGTTACACATTTTTCAACACCAACTTGCAGTTCACAGATGATAACATAGCTTCATAGAAACTAAAATGTCTTTTAATACATCAAAATCCCATTTTAAAATTCCTTCTAAAAATAATAAATACATGCTTGATCTGAATTACTGCTAATGGTAAGGGTCTCCAAAAAAATTGAATTCATCTCAAGTGTGTCAACTTACATGATTAACTACGTCTTATGTTTGCTCTCCAAACATCATGGGAAAAAAATTTACAATATACTATAAATGTATAAAAATAAAGGAAAGAGGGAAAGTGATGGAAAAGTATCAAAGTCATGCAACTACAGTAGGAAAGGTTCTCATAGGATCTAAATTGTAAACTTTTCCAAAGCAACTTTGTGTGTAAAAACAGCTTGAGATCACCTGAAGGTACTCCAGTTCAGACAAGCTTCCAGAAATCAAGGTATATAGTGATCGCAAACCTGTAAAGAAAAGAGGAAAGCAATATTTCTATTAACAGATGACCAAATGTTAGGAATGGGACAGGTTGCAATTAGCAGGTAGTAGTAGAACATCAAGAAACAATTAAATAAACTTATACCTAAAAAAATATGAGATTAAAAGGTCCCCAAGACTACAAATGTTAGGCACATATCTGAATACATTTGAAAACAATATGTGCTTTACAGCTAATACACAAAACAATGTTGACTCTCTCTCCAAGATATCACAGCTTAAAAATAAGCTCCAAATGTCACAAATCCCCTAGGTAACACAGTTGAAAACTTTATTTGTATGGAAGTGTTCCTTCTTCAGCATAAAAACCTTATAATCTCTTGCAGTTTCTGATTTATTGTTTACAATGTAGTTATATCAAATACGGGACATATTTTTCCTAGTATTCTTAGATATACTTGATTTACTGCAGAATTAGACAGCGTCCTACTTTTGCATCAAGATAGTAACTTAATATACCATGGAAGAAACATCTGGTATTTTTTTTGACCCTACCTTTTCCATTAGTATTGTTATGAATCATATTCTCAACTGTATATGGTAATCCAACTAATGAATCTATATGGTTCCTTTTTCGCAAAGAAGTAAATTTGCATGAGTATTCTAACTTAAGTGGGGGATGCTCGCAAAATGATAGAACCTTCAACATTAACTAGTTTGACATGTTATTTCCAGTTTTTTGGCAACACAGGATATCTAGTAACAAAATGTGTCGAAGACCTTGATAAATGGGCAAGCATAATGTAACAAACATAAATATATATTAAATAATAATTAATGTAACAAACATAAATATATATTCAATAATAGTTAATGTAACAAACATAAATATATATTAAATAATAATCAGTTATTGAAGAGACATGTCCCAAAGGAGATGACTATTTGTGAAGAGGCACCTTGCCTAGTATATTAGGCAGGCCCTCATTGTAACATTCAATCATTCAATCATTTTATCAATTACATATCTATCAAGACATTTATTATAAATATTGTTTGTTATTCCATATGTATCAGAGCCGCGTTTTCAGATCACCTTCTCAGAGCCACGTTAGGCTACCATTATATTCTTAGGTCCTAAAATCATTAAAACATGTTTCAAAGAAGTATTGGGATACCATAAAACTCAACAAAAATAATTACAGGAAATGAAAGAACTAACTATAAAATCACTTAAGTATTTTGAAATTCTGGATTTAGCACCTACAATAGAAGTTGGCATTGACATGAAAGAAACTAGCAACGAAGAATATAAAACTCAACAAAAATAATTGCAGGAAATGAAAGAACTAATTATAAAATCACTGGAGTATTTTGAAATTCCAGATTTAGAACCTACAATAGAAGGCATTGACATAAAAGAAACTAGCAATGAACAATGTTCTCTCCAGGAAAAGGATGAGCAGAGGATGGAATTTGAATCAGTGCATGCAGAAACTGCAAAAAAAAGAGTTGAAAGAAAACCACAGGGGATCGTTGAATCAGAATGAAGAAATTGTCCCCCTTTCTACTTTGGTTGAAAAACATCATGATATCATATAGCTACAATAGAAATTTCCACTGAAGAAAAGAAAAAACCATTGGAAGGAGAATCTGATATAAAGGAGAACGAAGATCAATAGACTTAATGTAAGTCTCTCTTGACAGAAGCAAGAGCAAATAAATCTCTCTTTGAAGGAAAGGTGGTCTCAACATCTTTTACCACACTCTCTGAAGTGTTGGGCATCGATGTTAATGATGCCCATAGATACTCTGAAACATCACCTGCTTCTAATCACCGAACATATATTCTCATTCAATTAGATGATGAATTAAAACAATCAAATGTAAGGGAACAGGTTTTCAACAACCTGAAAGTGTAGAGAGCATTGAAATTTTTTTATTTGAAAGAATACAATTAGATATCCACCAGACGAATTGAAAGAAACATGTATTGGGATTTTCAAAGTCGAGGAAATATGTATGTTGTTGTGGCTCATTTGCATTTACCTTTGAGATATTTTTCAAAACACCAAAAAAGCATATTTGATAGAAAATGTAAAATTTTGTGTGTCGTAGAAGAATTTTGATTTATATGTTGGTGCATTAACATTACGTGATGAGATGTGAAGGTGGATCGAGTCGGGTTCATTCACGTGCAGAATAGTTCAAGAGCTGGACCGATGGGCATGTTTAGAACTTTGCACACCGGACAAGGTCGAGTTGAGCTCATTCGCAAGCTCAGGAGGGACTAGCGCGGCAGAACACCGAATAAGGTCAGGAGGGTTACATCGTGGAGCAAACAAACTAATTTCCCAAAGGCGAAGAAATGGCGCATTTCCCTTAAAAACTTAAGAGTTTTGGAGGAGGCGCAAAGGGAAATACAGATGGTCAGGATCAAACTGCAGATCAGCAAAGGAACAATGAGGACCGTTGGATCTGGGCATAGATCAACGGTGGAGGTTAAATCGCATATCGCATATCGGCGAGTTTTACATTGATATGATAAGAAATCGCAAGTTAAACTATTTAAAGTGTGATGCAAAGGAGCAGCGTGGACCATTGGATCAGGGCATTGATCAACGACGAAGGTCAAATCGCATATCGCATATCAGCGAGTTTTACATTGATATGATAAGGAATCGTAAGTTAAACTGTTTAAATTGCGATGCGAAGCAGATCAGCAAAGGAACAACGTGGATTGTTGGATTTGGGCCTTGATCAACGACGAAGATTAAATCGCATATCGCTTATCGACGAGTTTTACATTTATATGATAAGAAATTGCAAGTTAAACTGTTTAAGTTGCAATGCAATAAGTCACGAAAACTGCGAAATGCGAAGTGCGGGCGATGATGTGGGAAGGTGACGTGGCGGTGACATGGCAGGGTGACGTGGCACGAGGACGTGGACCTAGCCCGCATATTGCACATCACAGATCGCATAGGATAAGTTTATTGTTAAACGGTAAAAGTTGCGGGTTGCGACGGGGAATTTGCTACGATTAGCGAAATTGCAAAATCGCAAGTATTGCGAAATTGCTATAATCTAAAAGTTGCAAAGTGCAATAAAGAGGCCCGGATGCGATGTAATTTCATAGACAAAATCCAAAGGTTTTCAAATCCAGAGGTAAGGCATTTCTGGTGTTAAATCGCATCGAAGGAAGAAAGGAGGATTATAACATATAGTCGGTGAAACACCAGAATGCGATAGAAGGCGGGCGCGATGTGTTCTCCAAAGGTAAGCAGAATAAGGTTCAAGTCCAAGTCTTGCGGCGGTTGACAAAGAGAAGATAGAATGCTGCAGGCACACACATAGGCATAGGTAGAGTCAAGCAGAAGAACATATAGTGGCACTATGGAAAGCACGACAGCTGGGTCAAGTCAGGCACTGAGGCATTGTTAAAAAACTGTGCAGCTACTGCATCATAACCAGAAAAGACACCTCAGCACTTCAAGGGGGCACGTCAGCAACATCAAATTCAGCAAAATGAATGATATTTCCAGTTTCAATTTGTTTTCTTGGTATGATTGCATAAGTAATCTTAACAGTTTAAGTAGTCGAGTAGTTTCAAGAAGTTCAACAGTTACGAACTCCTTTGATGTATTTAAGTAGGTAGAAATAAAGAAAAGGGGTTCTAACCTCTGGAGGACTGTTAATTTGGTACTGAATTTTCTGAGAAATAAATGAAAGAAGATCAAGTTTCCTACACCTGTTGGTGTTGATATGTCTTTCCAGTTTCACTATGTGTTTATTCCTCTTTGAATGAAGTGAAGTAATGTAGCATTCGGCCTCTTAATTACATCGGTGAGTAAGAGTTAAATAACTTTAATTTGCGCTCCTTCACTTCATCTCTCCCCCCTTCACAAATTCTCCTGATGAAACTTTAAAGTAATAAAATCTGTGTTTACAACATATTATTTCGAGTTTCCTCTCTCTCCATGAATTTCCTCTAAAACTTAAAAGTGATAGATTTTGTTTCTCAGCATATCATTTTGAGGTTCTCTTACAATTCTTCTTTTTATTTCATTCAAATATCAACAGTTTATGGCATTGTGAACACTTTCATTATATCAGATTATTGAGGGTATTAAGTAATTAGATTCCAAAGGTGTTAAACAGAGGCCATTTGACATTGTAATTTTGACATACATTTACAAAATGTCTTAAGCACTATTCCTTACCACAGCTGAGGGATTGTTTCTTGAGATACAACATTTTCTGGTGTCGTTGCTGGAGACGAAGAAACGAAGTTTATTTTTCCCTGGGTTTTTCACATTATTTCCTCTGGTTGTTCAGTGAGGAGGAAATATTGGGTTGTGTTTGTTATTTTCAAAATTTTGGCTTTCAAAAGGCCTCACACGAGGTCAGATACCTCATAGCAGATAGTCCCTGCTTTGCCAAATCCAGAAAGATTGGTTTCTAAAAAGGCAAGGCTCAGAAACCTAAAACTCCTTCAACCCCTGATCCTACATTGTCTGCTCCTGACAGTAGTTCTAGTAATCCTTTGTTTGAAGATATTTATGAAATACTTCCTTCCTTGGAACAAGATTCACCTTTCACACCACTTTATTTTCAAGAACCTATGGTGGAAGAACACTCATTTGAGTCTGTTTCTTTTACTTTTACTCAAGCTCAACAAACTCTAGTTGTTGGTCCTTCTGCTATTGTCCATCAACCTATCCCCATATCATTTTTGCCTCCACCTTCATTCACTTTCACAGCAGGTTCATCGCCTCAACTACCCAAGGAACAATTAACCAAGGTGTAAATATGACAGCACCACTGAATCTGACGCAACCAATGAATGCCATGCCTCAAGAATACCTCAAATCACTTCCTCGTTTCACTGTAGAAGATGAAGTAATTGCATAACAACATTTACCCTTGTTTTGCACTTTTGTTGAGAATTTAAATGTAGAACATCTTGATGTTGTAATGAGACTATTTGTGCAGTCTTTGAATGGAGAGGCTAGAAAATGGTTCAAAGGTTTACCAAATGGTTCAATAAATAACTGGGAAGAGTTAGAAACTCAATTCACTCAGAGATGGGGAGAAAAGAGAGATCATGGTCACTCATTGACAGAGTTTAATGCAATTAAAAGAAAGCCTAATGAAAACATTTCTAAGTTTGTAAAAAGATTCAACAAATTGTACAATAGTTTACCTATAGAGATGAATCCCCCCCCCTGTAGGAGCGAAGGTAGTTTTTGCTGGGGCTTTTGAAGCTGATTTTAGCTTTCCATTGAGAGAGAGAAGAGCCCCTAGTCTTGAACAGATACAGACAAATTCTTTAGAGATTGAAGCTAATATGACTGCAGTTGGAAAGGTGAAAGGGAAACAGCCAGTCCAAGAGAAGGGGAAATCAAAAGAAGAATCGTCACAAGATCTAAGAATTGAAGATATGACAAAGGTGATAAAAAATTTGACAAATAAGCTAGCTAAGATGGAATTGGAAAATAGAAACTCCTAAAGACAAGTACAACAAAACCAAGGGGGTTTAACCCTCAATTCAGAAGACATCCCTTGCAAATTTTGCAAAGGGAAAGAAGAGATCAAGACCAAGTTCAAGCACCATTGTATATAGAAGCAACACGCGGAGAGCCAGCAAAAGATGACCAAAGGGAAGCCGAGGATCAGGTATCTGCTATGTATATAATAGAAAAAGATGAAGAGGAAGATTTTGAGGGAGAATATGCTGAAGCTGAAGTATCTTTTGATCAAGATGAAATGGCTGGATACTGTAGGCAATTCACAGATTTCATGGAAGCTGAGTTACATAAAAAGTACGATTTAAAGTCTATAAAGAGATGTAGAGTGCAGGATAATGAAGGTGAACAACAAGGTTCCATTCTTCCTCCAATGGCGACTCCACAACAAAAGGACCCTGCGAAATAGGTCAGTAATGGGAAACAACTTGTAAATTCACATAATAGAACAAATGTGCAACAGGGTGAATCTTCCCAGAACAAATCAGTTGACACTAATATTTTGGAGAGAGTTGTTCCTGTACCCGAACAAGCGGCAAATTCTAGAAAGAGTGAAGAAGAACCTAAAAAGATTGTTAAGCAAATTCATGCTTTCAGTTTGGCAAAAGAGTTGGAAAAGGTTAAAATTCAGGTACCTCTTTTAGAATTAGCTAAAGTACCAGCTTACAAGAAAGAAATTTCAGAATTTATTAATCTCACACAGATGGAAGATATAAGTGACACAGTGAACTTACAAGAAGAAAAGTCAGTGGTCACCTTTGGTCCTTGTTGTCGCATAGAATGTCTAGCCACCACGACAACGGCTCAGATCGGGGGTTATCACCCTGATCCCCAATCTCTCTATTTAAGTTGTCTCCTTGCAGACAAAGGGGGGTAGACCCTAATGAAATGGAAGAAAGAACTAGTTGGAAACCAACCAATTCAGGAGACACAGTCAAACGACCAAGTACTTGTTAAGATTTAACGAGATTTTACTGATTCAATTAGATTAAAAGTTTGAGACCAGTGCCCTATGGAGTCAACTATCCTGCTAAGGAAATTACAACCAACTACTTGATGAGAAACTATTGCTATGCAATGCAGAATGCAAGGAAAATGATTTGAAGGAGCAAGATAAAACAAGCTTCGAAGATATTAAAAGCCTAAAGCACTTAGATTCCAAATAATCTGATCTAACCACTAAGTATTTAAGCGAGAGTGCCAATTATGAAGATGCCAAAAGATTACTCAATTTAAAAGATATACAATTCGTCGCAAATCCACAATAATTAGATATCAATCACACTTACTTGAAAGAATTTTTCAAACATTAATATTCAATAAATATCCAAATTCAAGTAAATGAAACAAGACTTAATTACACATTTTAATTGATAAAAAACGTTCCCAAAACTCAGATGCCAATGATCATCAAACCCAGCTGAAGCATAAGAAATAATTAGCATTTAAATCTCAATAAATAATCATCAGCAAACACCATGAAATTTTAATGCTAAACAAACACTTCATCAAACAATTTATGGATTAAATGATATTCCTAAAATAATGCAAATCCAAAAATTAAATTTTCTCCTATAGTCAAACTTAGGATATATTCTTCAGCAAAATTTCAGATCTGAAATATAAATTGCAACAGTAATTTAAACCATAGATCAGCAAACAAACGATACCAGCACCGATGCTCAAAATGACTAAAAATAGTAAAAATTGTTGAACTTGAAGAAAAATCAATTTTTAGGGCTTGATTAAGAGAAATTTCAAATCTGATATTTTTATTTCAACAGTGAAACAGTGATAGATCAGCATGATAAAATTGCCAAAAATAGCTGCCAAACACTTCCAGAAATAACAAAAATATATTAAAACCTGAAAATTTCAATTTTCAAGTTTTAAGAGAGTTTGATTCAGTAATTTTCAGAACTGATAAATTTATAACAACAGTAAATTGATAATAGATCAGCAAACTGAAAATACTGAAAATGATCCCCACTATGTCAAAAATAGTAAGTTTTGCCAAAAAATTGAAAATTCAAATTTTATGGACCTTATTTAGGATATGCATCAGAAATGTTCAGATCTGATTTTTCACAGTTATGCAGTAATTTCCAGCAAGTTTCAATGTCAGATCTGAGCGAAATTAAAGATGCCCAAATGGCCAAAATTTTTGAAAATGAAGATCTTGCAATTCTAAACAATTTTGATCATATAAAAGGTGTTTTTAAGGCCTAATTATTTGTGATTTGCTTGTTGTAATAAAATTCATAGAAAATAAGGGTTTAGAGATCAAACCCTTAGCCCAAGGCTTTGAAGATCTCACTGTTGAAAATTCTTGAAATTTTTGGATAATGTTGCCACTTGAAAATTAGAATTTTTGAAACCAAAATCCTACAAAAATAGCTTCAAAAGCCTATACGTCCTCAAGGGTCTAGATTTGGCTCAGATCTAAGATATTCTTGGTTGATTTTTCAGATCTATTCCTGCAAACAAATATTGAGCTCAAATCTTGCCCTCCAAGGTCTAGATCTGACTCAGATCTGAAGATTTCCTTGGCTGATTTTTCAGATCTAATCCTGCACAAGTGAAAAGAGAAAAACCCAATACCCAATATGTACAAAAACAGAGAAAATCCTAAAAAACCCGAATGTTAAAATTCAAAATTATGTTACAAAACTTCAGATCTACACATGTAAATTACAGATCTATACAATATATTTATAGATCTATGCACAAGAGTTGTGGATCTATCAGATCTGAGGAGCATAAGTTCGACTTCGCTCTCAGATCTGAAGATCTAAGGCTCTCACTAGCCAGATCTAATTTTAAATTCAATAAAAGTTAAGATAAATTTTCTATTTAGGCACAAGCTCTGAAAAAACCTTGCAAGAAGAGAACTTAAGATAAGCTTGGGGAATTAGATCCGAAGGGCTCTTCAGATCTTATTTCCTTGGGAGTCAGTTGGTCCAGTCGAGGACTTCCCCAAACGCCCAATTCTAAATCCGAAAGATTTCTGTACACTTAAAGTTAAACCATTAAATCAATAGAGAAATAAGATAAAAATGAAATTTTCAAGAGTCAAAGATACCTGTTAACTCAATCCAATTAAAATTCTTACTCTAAATCCACTAAACTAAGCAAGATACCTATGCAATAGGTCACTCTACAAGAGCTATTAATCAACAATTCATTAAAATAATTACCGGCAGAATATAAAGAACAAGTTTACCATAAAATGCTGAAGAGGAACACCACCATCAAAATAAAACCCCAAAGACTTTGTATTATTCAAAAAATATTACAGGAGAGCTTCAAAAGAAAGTACACGATCAAGAGATTGGATGATTGAAAGATTGACAAAGACCTCTAATTTATAAGATAAAATCTCCAACGGCTAGTTCGATTGATCCATGTCAAAAAAATCTCAACCGTTAAAAAAGATTTAAACATATTTTAATATCATCCATCGAAATTATAAATTTTCGAGGAAATTCGAATTTATCATTTAATTCATTTTAATTAACTCAAAAATAACATTTTTGAGTTAATTATCTCAAAAATTTGACTTTGACTTAACCACCAAGGCCCAATGATCCAAAATTTCTCGAAATTCTCAATATTCCCTTGGCCTGGGACCTTTAAAATTTTATTTTTTTAGGGACCCACGAATTTTGCCTTTGAAGAATTTTAAATCACCTAGGACTTAAAATTAATTAAATTTCTGGCTTAAGATTTTTAATTTATTTTGGCCAGAAAATTTAATTAATTGACTGAGAGAGGATTTAATTATTTTTCCAACCCTCTTTACATAAGATAAATACATTTTGACACATGAAAGGGGAAAACCCATTTGTGATAGACCCTCAAATAGCTACCCAATTCTGCGACTCAAAACATGATCTAGTAGACTAAGTAGCTTGTAATAAAATAATCTAGCCAATTAGCTAGGATTATTCCCAAACTACTTTTACAAAGACTCAACAGAAAACGCTAGGACTCACTTAGTATCTTGACAACAAAATCCACCCTAGATTTGGGGTGAAGATGGAGGGAAAAACTTCGTCGATCACTTGTTTCGAGAAACACAAATGAATCAGTGAGACAAAAAACCTCCTAGGATAGAAATTGTCACCAAAATACTAGGTTTATCTAGGTTGTTACACACATGATGGTCTTACTTAGATCATTTACATCATAAACATGTAGAATGGGTTTACATCGTTTACAAAACTGCCGACTGATGATGAAATATGAATGGCGTGAACACCTCGAACATGATGAAGCCCATTTGCAAAAATGGGGGTGTACTGTTATGGGGTTGTTGACACAGAGTGGTCAACGGTCCTCATGTAGAAGAAGTAGATCCTTCTGTTCCACCCTTTTATATTTCTCTGTTGCTTCATGATTTTACTCTACATAATTGCATGCTGGACTCAGGAGTGTCCCATAATCTCATGCCATTGTTTGTTATGAAGGAACTAAACTTGCAGATTACCAAACCTTATAGGGATTTGTATTCATTTGATTCCAAAAGGGTGAAATGTGTTGGGTTAATTAAAGATGTAGCAGTTTCGTTGGCACAAATCCCAGCAAAGAGTATAGTCATGGATGTAGTGGTTGCTGACATCCCAGCCAGGTTTGGAATGCTCCTGTTAAGATCTTGGGGAGCAAAGTTGGGAGGTGTTCTAAAATTAGATTTCACTTATGCTATCATTCCGATTTTTAATGGGGAAGAAAGGAGATTGTACAGGAAAACAAGGTTTGTGAAGACCACCTCCAAGAATGATACAGGAAATTCCCCCATTTATATTCAAGAAACAGAAGATATTTCTTGTTTCATGCTGCATGAAGATGCAAAATTTGCTGAAGACACAAGGAAGCAACTCTCTTCAGCAGTTGTAAATAATGAGCTGCACTCAAGGAAGATTTGGAAGTGCTACTTTGATGGTGCCTACTCCAAGGAAGGCGCAGGTGACGGATTCTTGCTGATATCACCAGAAGGTAACCTCATGCCTTTCTCTTTTAAACTAGAATTTAATTCAACAAACAATGTGGCTGAGTATGAGGCCTTAATCTCAAGCCTTCAAGTTGCTAAATAGATGGGAGTTCACTGTATTTCAATTTTTGTTGACTCTGAATTGATAATAAGGCAGATTAAAAATCATTGTCAAAGCAAGCATCCGAGATTAAGATCATATAGGAATGAAGTTTGGGATCTGATAGAAAACTATTTTGAAGCCTTCAATCTTTAGTATATTCCGAGGGAGGAGAATAGATTGGCCGATTCTTTAGTAGTTGCATCCAACACCTTCAAACCTTCAATAAATCCAAGGCTAAGGTATAAAATTGAAATTAGACATAGACCTTCTATTCCTAACAATGAGAAACATTGGCAGGTGTTTGATGATGATGAACAGATAAATCAGTTCCTGACAATGATTGGAAACTTTGAAGATGTTGAGATAGACCAAGAGGAAGAACAAACAGAGCAGAAAGCAAAAATAAGAAACCTTAAGCAGTCAATAAGTGAACAAAAGATTATCCAATTGAAAGATAATGTGCTCCCTAAAGAGTTGGTTCCCCTTGAAAGATTATTAGATTCTAATGATGTTGTTGTTGATTCAAAGAAAACACATCAAGAAGAAGAGATGGAAGATTGTAATTTGGGAACTCAGTAGGAACCCAAAATAGTGAAATTATTCAAAGGTGTTCCCAAAAACTACAAAGAAAGATACATTGATCTTTTTAAGAAATATATGGATGTGTTTGCTTGGTCATATGAAGACCTGAAAACATATGACAAAAGCATAATTCAGCATAAGATTCCATTGAAAGAAGGACTCAAACCACACAGATAGAAGCTTAGACAGATCAATCCATTGTTGTTAACTCCAATCGAAAAAGAAGTGAAGAAATTGTTGCAGGTGAAAATTATAGTCCCTCTCAGATATTCAGACTAGGTTTCTAATCTAGTCCCTGTAAGAAAAAAGAATGGAGAGATAAGATTGTGTGTAGACTTCAGGAATTTGAACCGGGCATCTCTAAAAGATAATTATCCTTTGTCGAGAATGGAGTATGTCTTACAGAAGGTGACAGAAGCTCACAGGTTGTCTATGGTTGACGGATTTTCTGGGTATAATCAGGTAGCAGTAGAAAAAGAAGATCAGAAGAAGACTGTTTTCACGATGCCATGGGGCACTTTCATGTATGCAAAGATACCATTTGGCCTTATGAACGCAGGTGAAACATTTCAGAGGTCCATGGACATAGCCTTCATTGGCGACAGGTTTGTAGTTATATATCTGGATGATGTAACTGTTTTCTCAGGGTTAGATGATGAACACTTGCAGCATTTGGAAAAACTTTTCAAAAGTGCAGAAAGTTTGGTCTGTCATTAACTTCCAAGAAATCTTTATTTGCCTTTGAAGAAGGTAAATTATTGGGTCACATAGTTTCTAAACAAGGAGTAAAGATTGACCCAGCAAGGGTGGAAGCCATTCAGACGATTCCTGTACCCATAAGCAAGAAAGATATACAGAGATTCCTGGGAAAAATAAACTTTCTGAGAATATTTGTGCCCAATTACGCTGAGATCGTGAGAAGTATAACAAATATGTTGAAGAAAAATGCAGAAGTGAAATGGGATAAGGAAGCAAGAGAGGCATTTGCTAGAATAAAGGAAGCATTGCAGGAAGCTCCAGTTCTAATTAGTCCAGACTATCAAAAAGCCTTTCAGTTATTCTCATTTGCATCCCCCACTACTATTGCTACTGTGTTGTTGCAGAAAAATGAAGATAGTAAGGAGCAGCTAGTTGCATTTTCCAGTAAAGTTCTTAGAGATGCTGAGCTCAAATACAATATTTTGGAGAAACATGTATATGCTCTAGTCAAAGCACTGAAAGCCTTCAGGACTTATGTGTTACAGTCCCAAATAACAACTTATGTTCCTAATTCTGCTGTGAAAGACGTGCTGGTCCAAAGTGATGTTGAAGAAAAAAGGGGGAAGTGGATAAAAAAGATCCAAGAGTATGATTTGGACATCAAACCAACCAAGTTGGTCAAGGGACATGGGTTAGCTAAGTTGTTGACAGAGACAAATTTTCAAGCCTTGGGAATTAATCTGTTGGCACCAATGGATGGAGTTGTTAATGAAGAAGGTCAGAGCAAGTCCAAAACAGGTATCCAATACAAATTTTGTGCTATGATTGGTATAAAGATATCGTGCATTACCTGTGTTTCTTTTCTTGTCCAACTTCACTTAGTAGAACAAAATACAGAGCTCTCAAGCTCAAATTTCATCCATATGTTATAGTAGAAGCAAAGCTATACTAGAAGGATCTTGCTGGTATTTTGCTATTATGTTTGACCGAAGGAGAATCTATTGAAGTCACAAAAGAATATCATGAAAGTCTATGTGGAGGTAATTATAGCTAGAAGGTCATTGCTCATAAAATTCTCAAGTCAGGCTTCTATTGGCCAACTCTGTTTGGCAATGTTTATAGACTGGTCAGAAGTTGTTAGAAGTGTCAGTTGTTTGCTGAAAAGAAAAAACTTGCTCCATTACCTCTCATCCCAGTATTTATTGAAGAACCTTTCAAGCAATGGGGATTGGATTTTATTGGAGAGATCAATCCACCATCAAGTGGACAGTTCAAGTGGATTCTAACTGCCACTGATTACTTTACAAAATGGGTTGAAGCAATACCCACTAAGAAGGCAAATGACCAAGTAGTGATGAAGTTTCTGGAGGAAAACATTTTCAGCAGAGTCGGATGTCCAGTCAAAATTGTGACTGATAATGCTCAGGTATTCAACTCTGCTTGTTTCATTAGTTTATGTCAAACATATAATGTCATTTTATCACATTCCACAGCATATCATCCACAAGGGAACGGATTGGCAGAGTCCTCAAATAAGACATTGGTCAGAATCCTGAAGAAGACAATCACTGAGAATCAGAAGGATTAGGATATGAAGTTGAAGTTTGCCCTCTGGACAGTTCGAGTCACTAGCAGGAGATCTACTGGGAAGTCTCCCTATGAACTATTTTATGGAACTCAAGCACTATTTCCTACTCAGCTGACCAAACCAATGATTTCTTTCCTTCAAGAAGTTCAAGAAGAATCTAATGCTCTGGTAAGAAGATTGAACAAAATAGTTGAATCAAGTGAAAACAGAAACGAAGTCAAGGATAACTTGATTACTTATCAGGAAAAGATGAAGTCTATATTTGACAGAAAAGCAAAAGTTGTTCTCTTTCAAGCAGGAGATTTGGTACTAAGATGGGACACCGGACGAGAAGAAAAGGGGAAGCATGGTAAATTTGACCCTCTCTGGTATGGTCCATACAGAATCTCTGAGGCAAGGTCAAATAACACATTCATTTTGGAAGATCTAGATGGAGTTAGTACAACTGCCTATGAACGGGAAGTATTTGAAGCATTATTTCCAGCATTCCACCATTGTAAATACCGGATTGCTCATTGTTCATATGTCACCAAGCAATATTTGACTCCATGTCCAATGGATAAGGCACTAATTTGCGATTCTTCACGCTTCGGTGGAAAAAAGCACTATCCCCAGGTGGAGCTAGATGTTGTGGCTCATTTGCATTTACCTTTGAAATATTTTTCAAAACACCAAAAAAGCATATATGATAGAAAATGTAAAATTTTGTGTCGTAGAAGAATTTTGATTTATATGGTGGTACATTAACATTACGTGATGAGATGTGAAGGTGGGTCGAGTCGGGCTCATTCACGTGCAAAACAATTCAAGAGCCGGACCGATGGGAATGTTCAAAACATTGCACACCGAATAGGGTCGAGTCGGGCTCATTCGCAAGCTCAGGAGGGGGCCTAGCGTGGCAAAACACCAAATAAGCTCAGAAGGGTTACACCATGGAGCAAACAAACTAATTTCCCGAAGGCAGACAAATGGCACATTTCTCTTAAAAACTTAAGAGTTTTGGAGGAGGCGCAAAGGGAAAAACAGATGGTCAGGATCAAAGCGCAGATCAACAAAGGAGCAGTGAGGACCAATGGATCAGGGCATTGATCAACGACGGAGGTTAAATTGCATATCGCAAATCGACGAGTTTTACATTGATATGATAAGAAATCACAAGTTAAATTGTTTAAGTTCCGATGCGAAGCAGATCAGCAAAGGAGTAACGTGGATCGTTGGATATGGACATTAATCAATGACGAAGATTAAATCTCATATCGCATATCGGCGATTTTTACATTTATATGATAAGAAATCGCAAGTTAAATTGTTTAAGTTGTGATGCGATAAGTCACAGAAACTGCAAAATGCGAAGTGTGGGCGATGACATGGGAAGGTGACGTAGCGGTGACATGGCAGGGTGACGTGGCACGAGAACGTGCATCTGGCGCGCATACCGCACATCGCAGATCACATAGGATAAGTTTATTGTTAAACGTTAAAAGTTGCGGGTTGCGACGGGGAGTTCGCTATGATTAGCGAAATCGCAAAATTGCAAGTATTGCGAAATTGCTATAAACTAAAAGTTGCGAAATGCGATAAAGAGGCTCGGATGCGATGTAATTTCAAAGGAAAAATCCAGAGGTAAGAAATTTCTGGTGTTAAATCGCATCGAAGGAAGAAAGGAGGATTATAACGTAAAGCCAGTGAAATGCTAGAGTGCGATAGAAGACGGACGCGATGCGTTCTCCAAAGGTGAGCAGAATATGGTTCAAGTCCAAGTCTTGTGCTGGTTGACGAAGAGAAGACGGATCGTTGCAGACACACACAGAGGCAGAGGCAGAGGCAGGCAAAAGAACATATAGTGGCACTGTGGGAAGCACGACAGCTGGGTCAAGTCAGGCACTGAGGCATTGTTACAGAACTGTGCAACTACCGCATCATAACCAGAAAGGACGCCTCAACACTTTGGGGGGATGCATCAACAACATCAGATTCAGCAAAACGAACAATATTTCCAGTTTCAATTTGTTTTCTTGGTATGATTGCATAAGTAATCTTAACATTTTAGGTAGTTGAGTAGTTTCAAGAAGTTCAGCTATTACAAACTACTTTGATGTATTTAAGTAGGTAAAAATAAAGAAAAGGGGTTTCGAGTTTTGGACCTCTGGATGACTGTTAATTTGGTACTGAATTTTTTAAGAAATAAATGAAAGAAGATCAAGTTTCCTACACCTGTTGATGTTGATATGTCTTTCCAGTTTCACTCTGTGTTTATTCCTCTTTGAATGAAGGGAAGTAATGTAGTAGTCGGCCTCTTAATTACATCTGTGAGTAAGAGTTAAATAACCTTAATTTGCACTCCTTCACTTCATCTCTTCCCCCTTCACAAATTCTCCTGATGAAACTTTAAAGTAATAAAATATATGTTTACAACATATTATTTCGAGTTTCCTCTCTCTCCATAAATTTCCTCTAAAACTTAAAAGTGATAGATTTTGTTTCTCGGCATATCATTTTGAGTTTCTCTTACAATTCTTCTTTTCATTTCATTCAAATATCAATAGTTTATGGCATTGTGAAGACTTTCATAATATCAAATTATTGAGGGTATTATACTATTAAGTAATTAGATTCCAAAGGTGTTAAACAAAAGCCATTTAACATTGTAATTTTGACATACATTTACAAAATGTCTTAAGCACTGATTCCTTACCACAGCCGAGGGATTGTTTCTTGAGATACAACATATGTAACAATATATTTCCATGGAAGAGTCCTATATATAATCAACGACATTACGTTCAAAATTTATTCCAAACAGGATAGAGAATTGTGCGAGGGAACTGTCGCTGATCTCCACCCTAGACTTGGGTTAGACTTTGTTTCACTCTGTGGCGATAATAGAATATGTCTGCAACAACTTGGACAACGAATGGAAGTAGTTGATATATCTGGTGAGGTCCCTGATGTAATACTGACAAATATTGAAGCAATGGTGGAGCGTTACTATCTACACAAGTTGGACCGCCTCTTGTGCTACGCTACAAAGCGAAGGCTTCACGTCTGTAATATGCAAGGTGACAATTTGATCATGCTTGAAGATCATCCAATGCATATGCCCCACTTTACTGATAATAACGTTTACAGAGGTACTTACATTACAAGTGGGCAGGACATTTCCATTTCTGTTTATGGCACTTGGTAGTCTAATCAGTGTATGATAAATATTAGTAGCATTATTATGAGAGAATTCCTGGCAAGGATTACATCGAATATTTCAGAATGTTCTGAATTCAGAGAAGCTTCTTGCACGCTCTTTGTAATTTGTATACCAACCCAAAGTACCATGAAGGAGGTTCTGTTTTCCCATTTTAGGAGAATTGGGGAGGTTTTGGACATTCCTGTTCCAGAAATTTTTGAAAGAGCTTTTGCACAATTTGCTCATCGAGAAAGTGTTGTGGCTTCCCTTACTTCACTAAATGCCATAATTGGAAACCGTTTTATTTGATTTTCATGGGCAAACTGAGATAATGTAACAACAACCAAAGAAAGTAGTGCAACAACAGTTGCTCCAGGAAGTATTCCAAGGTTAAGGACAATTCTTCAAACCAAGAAAATACATGCTGAAAAAGTAAAGGAAGAGGTTTATAACGTTGCTTCAGCTATATCTGGAACTTCAACATTTGAAATGGAGGTTGTGGGCCAGGGAAAATGGCTAATCACAAATATATAATCCCCTAATGAGTTCAAATTTTATATGCATAATAGAGATACTTGGGCGGCCAACCAAACCAAGTTGTCGAGGAGTACATTAACTGTATTTGAGAACCATCAAAGTCTTGACCACTATCTGTACGACACACTTGTTGTATGGAGAAAGGTACACATCGGTAGGGCACATGCACTGCATTGTCAATTAGTGGTGGCATTAGTTATAATTTAGGATATTAAAATATAAGTTAGCATGGGAAATACAAATAAAATTAAAAATAATAATAATTAATCAATAAAATTATATTTTATTGAAAATAAAAAGAGGTGGGATCCACAAAGAAAAAGACTAACCTCAATTCTATTACATGTCAAATTACGACAATTTATATATGTCGAAGTGACGTGAGCAACTAGAAAGGAGAATCCTTTTCATTATGCTTTGAGGACAAAGCATTCCTTAAGAGGGCAGCAATGTAACAAACATAAATATATATTAAATAATAATTAGTTATTGAAGAGACATGTCCCAAAGGACATCTCTATTTGTGAAGGGGCAGCTTGCTTAGTATATAAGCAGGGCCCTCATTGTAATATTCAATCATTCTATCATTTAATCAATTATATTTCTATCAAGACATTTATTATAAGTATATTTCTTTTTCAACAGTAAACAAAATATTGTTTGTTATTCCACATACAAAAGAACAAGGATGCTATGACCAAATGGATTGTCCACCCCTCTCTCTCCCTTTCTCTAAGGATTTCTTGAAGATAAACTTTGATAGACCCTCGAAAGGAAATCTCAAAACCATGAGGTCTGATTAAGGAATAGGAGGGCAGGGGTACAATCTAGATCGTTTACATGCTAGATCTGGGAGATGATTCAAATAACATAGCAAAAATAGAAACTAAGATTATGCCACTGAAGATCGCCAAGAAGTTGAGAATTTGTTACGAATATAATTACCTAAAATAAAATGAATATAAACAATGTAAATAATCAAATACTGGTTATGTTAAATAGTCATTAAGTTAAGTGGTTTTAGACATGCCCAATCACGAAAGGACACCTGCCTAGGTATATATATGTGGGTCCTCATTGTAAAATTTATCACTTGTACATTTTATATATATAATAAATTATTATTACAAACACCTTTTGTGTATTTTTACATTAAAGTCAACAAGCTATAAGTTTTTTTGCTTCAGTGGTATCAAAGCCATGCGAGACTTTGAACGTTATCCGTCGCACAATATAACCAAGGGAGTCCTTGAACGTTGTTCACCGCACAGCATGCCGTTAAGTTTTCATCCTAAATTCATTGAGCAATTTAGTAAAATTCAAGAAGTGTTTTAGCGATTAGAAAAATCATGTGCAGAAGTTACTGCTGATTTTTGTAGTATCCGGAAGTGTTCCAAGTCTCAAACTTTGCAGAGAGGCTTGGACAACAACATTCCAAAGAACCCAGAAATAGTTTGTGGAAATTTCACTCTGTTCATGATTTATTAAATTAATTAATTATTTTAATGAAGACCCTAAGTCTAAACTTAGGGAAATGAAATAATTAAAGGGTATTAATAAGTCAGAGTGTGAATGTTCTAGAAAACATGGAACAAGTCAAGTTTTAGTCTTAGCAATTGATTAATCTTTTAATCTGGGTCATTGGTTCTCCAACAGGAAGATTATAAAAGAAGGCTTGAGGGTCATTTGGAAAATAAGTCGGGCATACACTCAGTACTTGAAGGAGATCAATTCTGAAGTAAGATAATTCAATTTCAGTGGGAGAGTTGCAGGGTGAGGAGTTTGCAGAAGCAGAAGGAGGAGGGAGTCAACAGTGATCGAGATCAGGGATGGAGGGCAGCAGTGGGCCACTAGAGGCAGCTTGAGGATGCAACGTAGAGAACCCCCGTAGTCTCCACGCAGATTTGCGCAGTCCACCAGTGCTGGGACTGCGCAGTGAATCACACAGACAGACACAGGAATCAGCAGGGGTTGATCAGGGTGTCAAAGAATTGTACGAGGGAGCTGGAAATTCAGTCCCAGGTGTTTCAGATTTTATGTGCCATTATATTTCCCTGTAAAGATATCATTTGCTAAACAATTAATAAAACCCTCATCTGTTGCACTGGTTTTCCCGAATTGGGTTTTTCCGGGGACAATTGTCCAAAAATAATTGTGTACATGTGATTGATTCTTGTGCTTATGTTCCCTACTGTTTATTTCTCTGCATATATATTTATGGATGTTGCAGTAGTATTTATTTCGATATTTGCCAGAAGATTTCTGAATAATAAATTATTGAAATAATAAGTAGGAGAAATAAATCTATCATTGCAACTGTATAGTTTTCACATGGTATCGGAGCCAAAGATGAATAACAGGAAGGGGGAACCAACCAGTGAACGAAAATCTACTGTTTCAGAAACAACGCAGAAGGGTTCACGCAGTTCTCCGGGAAGGGGAAGAAGCATGACAGAACAAATAGATCATGATGTTTCTGTATTGGCATCTAGACTTGTTGAAGATTTTGCTTGTGTATCGAGCACTGCTTCTTCTGATGTCTAGTATATTGACAGTGGAGCCTCTACTCACATGACTGGAGTACGAGACTGTTTTTCCAACTACCAAGAAGAGCAGAGGAATTTCAAAATAACCATGTGTAATAAAGCAAAATTCACTCTCGTTGAGAGAGGTACCGTAGTTTTCAGACCGAAGCGAGAAATAGAATCCGGGCCACTAATGCACTGCATGTGTCGAGTTTGGGGATGAACTTGCTCTCAGTGTCTCAGCTTCAAAACCGAGGTTATGACGTCTACTTTATTGGCAATAGAGTCTACGTCAAGCGCTCCAGTTGGAAGAAGAAGGCACAGAACGGGGTAAGAAGCAACAAACTATACAAGCTACAACTTGACTCTCCAATGGCACTGGTCGGTAGCGCAAATGAAACAGACTTGAATGAGCTATGGCACAGAAGAATGGGCCATTTGCATCATGAGGCGTTGAGAACCCTCCAGAAGACTGTCACAGGTGTTCCAGAACTGAGCACTAAACGAGATGATGTCTGCAAGGGGTGCGTATTGGGAAAATATGCCAAGGCAGCATATCAGAGAAGCAACAATAGGGCCAAAGGGTGTATTGGACCTGATACACTCAGATATCTATGGATCGATGTCCACTAGAGCTCTTAGCGGTGCCGAATATTTCATCACCTTCATTGATGACCATTCCAGGAAACCCTGCATCTACTTCTTGAAGACCATGGATGAAGTCTTTAGTCGGTTCAAAGAGTTTAAGGCTCTGGTAGAAAATTTGACAGGGAAGCGGATCAAGGTGTTGCGATTAGATAATGGTGGTGAATACAAAGATAAAGAGTTCATTGGTTTCCGTGCAAGGGAAGGCATCAAAAGAGAGTGGACAACTCCATAAAATTTGGAGCATAATGGTGTGGCAAAAAGGAAGAACCTGACTATTGTTGAAGCAACAAGAACCATGTTGTATGACCAAGACATGCCCAAATTCCTGTGGGCTGAAGCATGTAATACAATTGTCTACATTCAGAACAAGACTCCTCACGCTGCACTGGGAAAGATCACGCTAGAGAGTGTCTTCACGCCTGGAAAAACCCCCTACAACTCTTGGGGAAAACCAGTTTGAGAGCTCTTCTTTATTTCTGAAAATGCTTTTACAGAGAAACTGAAAAACACAGTAAAAATTCCAGCAACCACAAATACAGACTTATCTCGATTTTCATGCTTAAACTCTGCCTCAGAAAATGTGCCAATAAGAAAACAGTCAAACATAAATTTTACAGCAATAAATGATGTACGACTACCTCGAAAAATGTGCCAGAACAGGCTGTACAAAACTATACGGATTTGTATAGTAGTCCTCAAAATTCGTGCCTAGAATCTACCTTGAAAACTGTGCTGAAGCTACTGTCCCTTTCTTCGAAATCTGTGCCGAAATTTCAGCAGTCTTTCTCCTCGGTTTTCATGCCCAGAATCTACCTCGAACTTCGTGCTAAATGTTTTTGTCCCTCTTCCTTGATTTTTGTGCCTTCCCTCCTTGGAAATCGTGCCTAACTCCTGCTGTATAGATTTTTCCTTGGGATGTGTGCCAATAATGCTGTTGTACGGATTTGTTGAATGTCTCCTTGTTTCCCTCGTTCAACTTCTCACTGCTCAGAAATTTTCTCCTTGCTCTCTCTTCTCTTTTTCTGAATAGCTCATGAAAGACTAAAAATCTTCTTTCTTCTCCTCTCCTTTTACTCTAAATGACCTTTTGGGTAACCCGAAGATCTAATGGTTGAGATTCATTTGCATCTAGGGATGAGAATAAATGTGCATTTAATTCTCACTTTCTATTTTTTAACTCACCCACTTAAATAAAGACCCACTTAGCCTTTTATTTCCATAGTCACTTTTTCACTTTCTAATTTTTCATTGACTTTAATAAAGTCACTTTAAAATTAGAATGTAACTTTCTCACTTAGTCACTTTAAAATTAGATTGACTTTACCACTTATAAAGTCACTTTAGGAGAAAAGTACAAATAAATTTGGACACTTTTCCCTAGGCCAAAGATCAAAGCCTTAGGGAACCACTTATCCTCTAGTACCCAAATTTTAACACTCCCTCTTACCGAGGAAAGTGTTCCTCACCACTCCCATCTTGTCTCTGAAGTAGACATGGTTGCCCCGTGGTAAGGCTTTGGTGAAAAGGTCCGCTACCTGCTCATCTATGGAAATGTACCCAAGCTTGACTGCTTCCTTTTGAACATAGTCTCTAATGAAGTGATACTTGATCCCGATATGCTTTGACCTGTCATGAAAAACTGGATTCTCCGTGAGTTTTATGCAACTCTGATTATCACAGTAAATCACTGAAGGTCTCAATGACTGACCAAATAAGCCAAACATCATCTTGCGAAGCCATATGGCCTCATAACTAGCCAAACTAGCAGCCATATACTCTGCCTCAGTTGAGCTCAATGCAATTGACTGTTGTTTCCAGCTGAACCACGACATAACTGCCGAACCCAACCCAAAACAACACCCTGAAGTACTCTTCCTATCAGAAGCACAACATGCCCAATCTAAATCTGTGTACCCTCCCAGTCTCCCTCAATCACCTTGTCTATAATCCAGACCAAAATTCATTGTACCCTGCAAGTAACGAAGAATGTGTTTTGCAGCCACCTAGTGCATTCTCCTGGGCTCATACATGAATTGACTCATCGTGTTAACTACAAAACATATATCTGGTCGAGTGTTGACCAAATATATCAATGAACCAATCAGACATCTGTATAGAGTAGGATCCACCAACTCAGAATCAAAAGCGTGAAGCTTCTTCCAGTTAGTGATCATAGGTGTAGACATGGGTTTGCAGTCCTCCATGTGAAATATGCTAAGAATATCCACCATATACTTCCCCTGTCCCAAGAAGAAATGCCCCCCCTCCTGCCACACCTCCAATCCCAAAAAATAATGCATCAAGCCAATGTCCTTCATCTCAAACTCTGAAGCAAGATCTCTCTTGCAGCCCTCAATGAGTCTCTCTGCTCCAGTGATGACCAAGTCATCAACATACAACACCAGAATGAGAGGCTCCTCGCTTACCACAATGAAGTATGGGTTTGGATTCGCCTCACTCTTTGTGAAACCCAACTGCTGCAAGTATGTATCAATCCTCGAGTACCAAGCTCTCGGACCTTGCTTCAGGCCATAGAGTGCCTTTTTCAATCTGCATACATGGGACTCCTTCCCATGCACTTCAAAGCCCTGCAGCTACTCAATATAAACCTCCTCCTGAATGAAGCCATTGAGATATGTGATCTTCACATCCATCTAGTGGATCTTCCAACCCATCTCTGCTGCAATCGATATAATGGAGCGAATAGATGTAAACCAAGCTACGGGAGCGAAGGTCTCTTCATAGTCAACTCCCTCTACCTGTGAAAACCCTCTCGCCACAAACCAATCCTTGAACTTCTCAATGTTGCTATCTGCAGCATGCTTTATCTTGTAGAGCCATTAGGAAGTAACAATTGATTTACCTTCAGGCCTCTGCACTACCTCCCAAACATCGTTCTTCATAATAGAAGAATACTCCTCCATCATGGCCTCTCTCCAGACCTGTTGGTTGGCTGCCTCCTCATAACTAGAAGGCTCGGAGTCAACAATGCTTGTTACCAATGTCATGTAGCTACACAACCGCTCATGTGGTTTACTCTCTCTAACCTGTCTCTTTGGCCCAACAATTGATGTGGCCTCGCGCAAGGTGTCTTGAAGCCACTTGGGCTTCCTCTTCCCTGAGCATACTTCTCCCACCGGAGTGAAAGAATCCTCATCATCATCAGAAGCCTGAACTCCTGAAGGCCTGCCAATTGACCTCATGCCTGAACCTATGCCTGTAGAATCTGAAGTACCGTGCGAACTGTCCATCAATGGACTACCCAGTGAAATGCTCTGCGGACTGCTCTGCATGCTGCCCGAAGAACCACCCACCTGACTCTGAGAGCCACTGCTCACTAATGGACCTAACACTGTAATCAATGTACCTCCTGATCCATGACCACTGGATCCCTGTGATTGACTCAGTTGCTCTAGAGGGTCTGGTGACTCCAGATACTCTAACTCCTGTGACCCCCTGAAAGCTCTTCCACTTTCTCTTCAAGGGGGAAGAAATCGAAGTCGTCAGCAGCTACACCTACTTGGGAGTGCAGTTCTCAAGTCCCCGCTTCAACGTTCGACTGGCCCTCCAGCCCAGGATAAACAAAGGATACGGTTCCCTGGCTCTTCTTGAAAGGCAGTGCTTCCGCCACCACTTCCAGGATATACCATCCAAGATGAACATCATGGATACCTTGATCCACCCCACTGTGCTCTATGGATCGGAGATTTGGGGCCCCTCGCTACCGGATTCAGATTGGGCCTCGTTTGAGCAAGCCCAGACTCTTCTCTTGTGCCGCTTCATCCGGTGCAAGCAGACAGTCCCTCAAAACATCATCCTAGTAGAGTTTGGAGCTAAGCCCTTCCATCTGGAGGCAATCTTCAGGATAGTCTCTTATCTTCATCGGATTCATGGCTTGGAAGACACGAGGGAGGGGAGAGACAGATACCCATACCCGACCTATTACTCCTCGGAGAACATTGCTCATACCCAGACTAGCCGCACCAAGCGTTAGTTCACAGGGATGACAAAGCTCCTCAGTCTTATCGGTATCCAGACAGATCATCTCCCCACCTTTCAATATTCACTGAACGCACCGGGGCACCTTCTTCCAAACCAACAGGAACTCAACAAAATAATCAGGGAGGACATCTACAGGCAGTATATTCAGGCCACATGCGTTAATCCTCCAGGCGGTCTGCGCCCAAAAATGGCCTTTTACGTTGAACACTTTTTGGAGATCAGAGATGGGCTCATCACTCGACCCCTGTATACCCTTCAGCATTGGATGCATGCCATTAGGATTCCTCTGGGGCAGCTCAGAGTTGGGTCGCACAAGCTTCGAGTGGAAACAGACCACCATCTTGACAGGACGGAGAGGATCTGTAAGCTTTGCCACCTTCTGGAGGTGGAAATCGAGTCACACTTCATCTTCAGATGCTCGGTCTACTATGAGATTCGTGGGCGCTTTTATAGCTTATTCAGAGGCCCCCAGAACCTGGCCAGCTTCCTTAGATATCCGGACCAGCGATGCCTGGCTCTCTACCTCCACGAGACTTTTAGATACTGCTCGACTCTACTCCAGCCACCATCTACTTCGGCCACCACATAGAGGATCACAGACTTCTTCAAAGTACTCTCAGCACCGCAGGGCACCAAAAGAACCCCCGATCGATCCATAGATCATGATTCCAGATCAGTGCGGCTCCGGGTTTCTCATCCCACCAGACCACCTCTTCAGCATTCCAGAACCAAGCACCCCCCCCACCCAGGGGATGCCCCAAATCCTCTAGGCAGTAGCGGCTACAATCCAAATCCAGCTCCTCCTCAAGGCAGCAGACATTGACGAGTTTTCTTCAGTCCTCTTCTATTGGCTTTGGTTGTTAGGAGAAGGAGTTTCTCTCCATTCAAGAGGCTCATCCTTCTCCTCCAATACTTCCTCATCGTAGCTCATTGTCATGATATATCAGGCACTCAGTTATCCAGGCTTTACTTTTGTATTACTTATAGCTTTGTATTTCCTGCTTTTGTGAAGAAAGGGGACTGTTTGGTCCACCAGCTAGTGTGATGAAATCATTGTAACCAACAGTCCCATTGACCTTTTTGTGGTCATTCGATGGACATTAATAAAATAAAATTATCTTATCTTATCTTATCTCCTCTTCGAACTTAACATCCTGCCTAAAAACCACTTTCCTCTTCGCAGGAATATAAATCCGATAAGCTTTCGAGGTCTCGCTATAACCTACCAAGCATATTCTTAGGTACCTTCAAGGAACAGTTGAGCTTGGATTGAAGTACACCCGCAGCAATGATGTCAAGTTGAGTGGTTTCACCGACGCAGATTGGGCTGGAAGTTCAGTTGATCGGAAGAGTACCAGTGGTTACTGTTTCAGTCTAGGATCAGGAATAACTTCCTGATGCAGCAGGAAACAAAAGTCCGTAGCACTGAGTTCAGCAGAGGCAGAGTATATGGCAGCCAACACAGCTTCTTGCAATGCCATATGGCTTCAAAAACTGTTAGTGACCCTACTCAAGGAGAAAATGGAAGCGAACAACATCTTATGCAATAATCAGAGTTGCATCAAGATCTGTGAAAATCCCGTGTTTCATGATAGGTCTTAAGATATTAACATCAAGTGTAACTTCATCAGGGACTGTGTACAACGTGGATTTCTTCAGTTACAATACACTCCAACAGGAGAACAGGTGGCAGACATCCTCACAAAGGCTCTAGGGAAGACAAAGTTTGTCTACTTCAAAGAGAAGATGGGGATGATGAAGAATCCCTTCCAGTAGTAGGAATGGATAGACTCAGTATTCAGAGGGAGTTGTGGTACAGATGCAGCGGCGACAGTGGCAGTGTCAAAGGCAGCAGTATAGGAGATCAGCGGTGCAGAGGGTGCTTCAAAAGAAGAGCAGCATACAGCAGGCATATTGTAGGAAGTAGGAACACCTTCCTCGCTAAGAGGGAGTGTTGACTTTTGTAGCATTCGGAAGTGTTCCAAGTCTCAAACTTTGTAGGGAGGCTTGGACAACAACATTCCAAAGAACCCAGAAACAGTTTGTGGAAATTCCACTCAGTTCATGACTTATTAAAATAATTAATTATTTTAATGAAGACCCTAAGTCTAAACTTAGGGAAATGAAATAATTAAAGGGTATTAAAAAGTCAAAGTGTGAATCTTCTAAAAAACATGGATCAAGTCAAGTTTTAATCTTAGCCATTGATTAATCTTTTAATCTGGGTTGTTGGTTCTCCAACAGGAAGATTATAAAAGAAGGCATGAGGGTCATTTGGAAAATAAGTCGAGCATACACTCAGTACCCGAAGAAGACCGATTCTGAAGTAAGAGAATTCGATTTCAGTGGGAGAGTTGTAGGGCGAGGAGTTTGCAGAAGCAGAAGGAGGAGGGAGTCAGCAACGATCGAGATCAGGGACGAAGGGCAGCAGTGGGCCATCGGAGGCAGCTTGAGGCTGCATCGCAGATAACCCACGCAGTCTCCACGCAGACTTATGCAGTCCAACGCTGGGACTGCGCAGTGAATCACGCAGACAGACACAGGAGTCAGCAGGGGCTGATCGGGGTGTCAAAGAATTGTCCAAGGGAGTCGGAAATTTAGTCTCAGGTGTTTCAGATTTTATCTGACATTATATTTCCCTGTAAAGATATTATTTGCTGAAGAATTAATAAAACCCTCATCTGTTGCACCAGTTTTGCCGCATTGGGTTTTTCCAGGGACAATTGTCCAAAAATAACTATGTACATGTGATTGATTCTTGTGCTTATGTTCCCTACTGTTTATTTCTTTGCATATATATTTGTGAATGTTGCAGTAGTATTTATTTCGATATTTGCCAGAAGATTTCTAAATAATAACTTATTGAAATAATAAGTAGGAGAAATAAATCTATCGCTGCAACTATATAGTTTTCATAGTTACAACATGTTTTAAGAAAGGTTATGCAGAAATCCATCATAAGGAAGATGATGGTGACAGTGAAAAAGTGAAACAAGGTGAAGCAGAAGAAGAAGATTTTGATCAGAATGATGATAAAGATGTAATAGATAAATATGAAAATGATGTCGATAAAGATTATGTAGATCAAGATGATAATCTGTAGGAAGCTTGTTGCATTTCGGAATGTCCTGATGATGGTTCAGAAAAACTTTCAGAGGCAACAATAACATCAACTCCTAATTACTGCCCTGATAGGAAGGCCATTGTCCCAATGAAATTGGAAGCCTTCAATATATGTTTTCCTCTGAAGTCAGCTTGTACAGTCTACAAGTGCAAGCCCCATAGTCATTATGGGGATAACAGGGATGACTTTGAAGACGCCACTACAAATTCAGAGAGCCATTTTTCCTATGATTCCTTTTAGACAGTTTCAAGCATCTCTTGTCAGGTTTCCAAGAAAGGGGATGACACAGGAATCTCTTCCGACAAGCATGCTACTTCAAGAGAAGTTTATCAAATAGAAGAATCCCCTCCTGGATGGCCCTTATTGAAAAGTGAAATTACAGTGAACAAAATTCCTTGTCCTAGATCTGCAGCCAGAGAAATGTCTGTGGTTGAATGGACATTGAAATTACTAGATAGACGTTCTTTGATTGCAGTAGACCTTTCAGGGAAAACAAATATTAGTCAGGCAGAGTGTAACAACAAGAGTGAAATTGAGGCTTTAAATCAGATAATTCTAACACAGAAAAACTCTACAGGGAGTGATCCTACTTCCACACAAGACATTGATCCTCGAGATGAAGAACAATCCTTGATCCAGAGGTTATGGCATGCCTGTAAAAATAAAACTTGTAGGGAGTTTACATATCAATAATTAAAATTTGCAACCTCCGGGTTTACAACAGAGAACCTCATAGGAAAGGGAGGTTGCAACAAAGTGTTCAAAGCGGTTCTTCCTGATGGGCAATTTGTGGCAGTTAAATCATTAAAATCTTCTAGAGAAGCAGAGAAAGGACTTTCAGAAGTTGAAATTACTGCTACCTTGCAGCACAAGCACATTGTTTCTTTAATTGGTTATTGTGTTGAAGAGGAGTACTTTTTGATCTGCAACTTGTTACTGAGAGGAAGTCTGGAAGAAACTCTTTATGGAAGAAAGGACAAGCGACAGGTTCATTGGAAAGATAGGCTGAAAGTGGCCATTGCTATTGTTGAAGCTTTGACTTATCTGCATGAAGGCATGATGGTTCTTCTCATCCTATCATCCATAGAGATGTGAAATCAACTAATATTTTTCTTTCTGAAGACTTTGAACCTCAGTTGTCAGATTTTGGGCTGGCCAAATGGGCTTCAACAACATCTGCATATATCACATGCAGTGATGTTGTAGGTACATTTGGGTATTTGGCTCCCGAATGTTTCATGTATGGAAAGGTTAAAGAGAAGACAAACGCATATTCCTTTGGAGTAGTTCTTCTAGAGCTAATAACCGGAAGAAAACCAATCAAAGACAAGAATCCTAAAGGCCAAGAAAGCCTGGTTATGTGCGCAAGGCCATTACTGGCAATTGGCTCTGTAAAAGAACTTGCAGATCCACTTTTGAAATATGCTCATGACATGATGCTCATAATTGCTAGCAGACGCCAATCCTCAATTCTTCGACCCCGACATGCTGTGCCATCCGTTGCCAAAGCCGCACGCAGTAAACCATCGAGTCCACCGCATCCGTGCTACCCTTCGCAAACTGTCGGCACCTCCATCCCTGTCGTGGCATCCTAACCACTGCCCAACGACTGACTATCACCCGACAATCCTGTCATGGCCCGGTCACGTTATCCCTCTGCCTCTACCGTTTGTAGCCGCTGTTTACCACCGCACCGTAGCCCAATCTCTTCGGGTTTCGACACCACCTTTTGACATCGATACACTGTTGCGTTAAAACCTTGAAACACCGTTCCACCATCCCGTCATTCCACCGTGCCCTGTCATTCGGTTCCGACAGTTCCATCCCCGCCGACCCTTTTTTTTTGGGTCAAACCATCATGACCCTTAGGTTAGTAGGTCATGATTTATTTGGTGTCCCATCATATTTAAATTAACGTTATAATGGAAGTAATATTAATTAAAATTATATATAATTTAATATTAATTTAAATTAAATAAAAAATAAAAAATTCATAATAATAATAATATTATTATTATTATTATATGCAAAAAAAAAAAAAAAAAACACCTAGCCCAAAATAATATTACCAGCAATTTATACAAGCTGAGGTAGCGGATCCTCATTGTAACATTTATCACTTGTACATTTTATATATATAATAAATTATTATTACAAATACCTTTGGTGTATTTTTACATTAAAGTCAACAAGTTATCAGTGTTGTTGCTTCAGAATTTTTAGTCTTGTCATGGAAGGGGATTTAAGAATTTATTGTAAAGGTTTCACACCTAAGTTGCACATGTGGAAGTGTGTACAGGTTTTGGAAATCCGAACATGTGAAACTATTACCCACCATTAGTGCGTGTGCACAGGGTTTGGAAATCTGAACATGTGAAACTATTACCCACCATTAGTGGATGACCCCTCTAGGAGAAATTTTCTCTTAGATTTCTCTTTAGCTGGAACCTAGTGGCCCCTTGTAGCAACCTGATAGTTCGATGTGACACTATTCTTCGCCAACTGAGCCAACCATGTGTGCCCTCACTCATCTGTCATGATCATATATTTGAAGGTGGGCCTTCCAACCCTGAAGGTATGATTTTTCATTGTGTAATTGAGTGTTTATGTTTGTTTTTCTTGGGCGCCTTTGCACATGGATTAGTGGAAGATTTGGCGGAAAGAATGGGCTTACTGTACCCTTGTTCCCTTACCTCAACTTGGGGGTTAATCTTGTATCCTAGTCTCATGGGATCTCCTTTATTGGCTACAAGATTTAGGAGTGGCACTACATGGGAAACCCTGATTTTGATTGCGTGGTCATGCTTCCCAATATCATAGATCTCACTCCCCTCCACTTATAGAAACTTATGTCTAGTTTGTAGCCCAACCCAGTTTTATGTTTTGCATGTTTTAATGCCCAAACCCATCATGAAATACAAGATTGATAATTGCATTTACATAAAACATTAGAGCTACTCTACCATATTCTTTTGCACATCTAACGCACTAGAAAAAATAAAAAGCATTACACAATATTAGGCACAATCATTTTTGCTCAAATTGACCCTGGAAAAACTCCACAGCCTCTTGGGGAAAACCAGCCTTCTAAGGAGGATTTGATTTCTTTCAAGGAAAGATAAATACGGCTTAGATAAAACTACTTATTTCCCTTTTAAAATGCTTGATTATGTCATTGCTAGTTACATAGAGTTTGGAGCTCCCATAGTCTCAATTTCTAACTAATAAAATGCTTCAAATTTTGTGCATAAAATCTCTTCTTTGTGCCTTGTTTTTCGTGCTAGAGAGAGTTGTTTCTTCCAGAAATTTCGAGCCACTGATATAGTTTAATTTCCACAAGATTCATGCCCAGGAAAACTTGGTACTAAAGCTGATTGTCTCTTCCCAAATATTCGACCTAGGACAGAATGTATGGTTGATTGAAGTAGGTAGGAACAATTGCTAATCTCCTTCATATTTATGTTGAGTCTTCCTCTCAACTTCTCCTCCAAATAGCGCAGGACTCAAGTTTAAAACTCAGCCTGACTACCTTGAAATCTCTACCAAAACCGCTATGCAAATTTCTTAGGATTCTTGCCTAGCTGTAGCAGAAAACTCGGGTTGGGTTTATGTCTCTAGTAGTTAGATTCACTTCCTCTCACACAACAATCTCCGCATCCTCATAGCCTCCTTGCTCCTCGTGCTCTTCTCAAAAACAAGTTTGAATGAGCAAATGATAGTCTCTTTTTTCTCCTTCTGTCTGCTTGGGGGAAATCCCTAGGAATGGATGGCTATAATTTAATCTTGAGATCTTTAGATTGGAGGACTAAGATTAATTCCCAAGATTTGGACCCCTCATACATTGGCCCCATATTTAAGTGGCTTCCTAGCACTTTATAATGTTTTTTCTCCTTGGTCCAAGGTTACTTGGGAGGGCAAGCAGGAGCGGGGAGCAAGGCGGAAGCGGGAGCGGTGAGCGACATTTTCAAAAGCTCCCCGGTCGAGAGCGAATCATGAGCGAATTTTTATATAATATATATTTTGATGCATATTTGTCAACAAAAGCATGTAGAATGATGAATTAGATATAAAAAGCATAAAAACATGGATTAAACCATATAACATCAATCATTTAAAAGTTATAATATGCATCAACCACGTCCACAAGTTACAAGTTCTCATTTCTATAGCATGTAATGGTGCACATAACCAAAATAACATCGAGAGCAATCCATCTCTGAACTGAAAATACATCAACAAATAGGCTCTAGATGGCCTCTAGCATCCAAAAAAATCATGCTATAACAAATTTCCACATATCATCAAAATCATTGTCTATCTTGGGATCTTTGTCATTAATATCACCCTCTAAGCAATTAACATAAGTTAGAAAAAATGTAGCATGTCAAGTCAAGATTTTCTTTGTGTGATGGGTATATTTTTAGTAGGGTCATGATAGAGGAGTTCGACACCCAATGTCACTAACATCAAGGTACATAGAGGTTTAGTGCTCTTGATTAAATATGAGTCCCATACCCTAGTACATGACAAAATCCAATGGAAACATAGCAATCCCCCCATTCCTGAAATCCTGAACAACTGATAAGTCTGCTGGATTTTGAGGGAGATCTAAAATTCTACTTTCTCCATATGAAATCCAACGAGGTCGAAACCACTCTCAAACATCCCGAGTCATTTCATAGTAAAGTTACAAATTTAAGTAAAAGGATGAAAATGAAAGATAAAGGAGAATGTCACGTTTACTTTAAGAATTTAACATCACCATGAATTGCATATCAATACTAAGGCCATAGGCTTGAATAGTAGGCATCCTTACTAAAAAACTCTTGTTTCTTTGATAAAAAAAAGTGTCTGGAACATCTTTGTGACAATTTTTTTGTGAAAAAACCAAGGAGTAAATTTTTTTTACAGGAGTGCGATCCCGGGTCACTCCCGATTCGCTCCCACTCGAAGCACGCTCCGAGAGCAATTCGAGGGGGAGCGCTCCCCTGCAACCATGCCTTAGTCACCTTTTCTCTCATAAAGCGAACTTTAAAATATAAAGTAACTTCAATTTTATGAAGTGTCACATGTACTTTTTCCTCATAAAGTGATTTTATAACACAAGGCACTTTAATAATAAGGTACAAGGTACATAGCACATTAAGAGTACATTTTCCCTCCATGACTTAATTATAACACCTCAAATCCACCACAAGTTATTAAAGTGTCTTCCTAGGCCTAGACACCAAAGGCCATAGGAAACACTTCCTTGGTACCCTTCTCAATTTTTCAACACTCCCTCTTACCAAGGAAGTTGTTTCTCACCACTCCCATCCTGTCTCTATAGGATACATGTTTGCCCCTTGGCAATGACTTGGTGAGAATGTCTGCTACCTGTTCATCAGTGGATATATACTCAAGCTTCATAGCTCCCCTCCGAACCCAACCTCTGATGAAGTGGTATTTGATCTCTATATGCTTTGACCAGTCATGAAACACTGGATTCTCAGAGAGTTTAATATAGCTCTGATTATCACAGTATATAATAGTCAGTCTCAGCCTCTAACCAAATAAACCAAATAGCATCTTGTGAAGCCACAATGCCTCGCATCCTTCCTAACTATCTGCCATATACTTTGCCTTTGCACTGCTCAATACCATTGACCTTTGTTTCCTATTGAACCATGACACAACTGCTAAGCCCAACAAGAAACAACACTCTGAAATACTCTTCCTGTCGCTAATACTGCCAGCCCAATCTGACTCCGTGCAACCAATCAATCTGACTCCATCACACCTAACATAATCCAAACCATAATCCATCGTTCTCTGTAGGTAACTCAATACATGTTTCATAACCATCCATTTCACTCTCTTGGACTCCATAAACTGACTCAACATTGTTGATTTTTGGTAGCATCAAATGTGCTCTAAGTCTCAAATTTTGCAGGAAGGCTTAGACACATGTATTCCAAAGAACCCATAAAGTGTTTTGGGAAATTCCACCCGAATTGTGTTTAATTAAAATAATTAATTATTTTTAATGGGAACCTAAGTCTAAACTTAGGGAATTAAAATAATTAAAGGGTATTAATAAAACAGGGTATGAATCTTCTAGAAAAAGACAAAGATCAAGTCATGTTAATCTTAGCCATTGATTAGTAATTTAATCTCAGTCATTGAAGTCTCAACAGGAAGATTATAAGGACTGGATGGGCATTTGGAAAAACACACCGAAAGAGTCTAGAGATCCAATTTCTGAAGTGAGCAGCACAAAGCAACCAGAGGAGTTGATTTAGTGATTCGATTGCAACGAGGGGCAATGATAGTTCTGGTTGGAAAGTCTTTCCCTGAGCCATGAATACATACCAGATAAGGCAAAGAAGAGGACACAAAAGAGGCAGCATAATATCTACGCAGAGGCAGCACTGCAACCTTGAGGAGATCATAGATTTTGCTGAGGATCAGTCAGATCCAGTGCCAGAATGGTAGCGCAGGGCCACGCAGAGGCAGCGCTGCAACCTTGAGGAGATCAGAGATTTTGCTGAGGATGAGTTAGATCCAGTGCCAGAGTGTCGAGGTGTGAGATCGGAGGGGCCAGAAGAACAGATCCAGCCAGCAGAAGATCCGACAGAAGGAGTTGTCACAGTTCCTAGCCAAAGGCAGCGTGGGGTTGTCCAATTCAACCTGGGGTAGTGTCGGGTCTCCAGTGTTAGTGTGAGGACATTTTCTCACTATTTCTCTGTCAGTGATTTCTTTGTATGGATGACCAGTAAGGCCTCCTAGTTGTATTTAGAACTTCTGCTTAATAATATCAAACCCTCGGATGCTGCACCGGTTTTCCTGCATTGGGTTTTTCCGAGGACTTAGTCCAAAAATAACAGTGTCGTGTGTGTTATTCTTTTTCTTACTCAGATCATGTTTCTGCATTTTATTTCTGTGGTTTATTTAAGTGAAGGTTGCAGTGTGATGTATTCAGTGTTTGTCGTAGATAACTGCAAATAAATTGTTAAGTAAAAGTTAAGAATTAGGCGAATACTTTCCTGTTACTGCAATAGGATTTTGGAGTAGGAATTTTCACATGGCATCAGAGCTTGTATATCAGTGCAGGAGAAACAAGGGAGCAGATTGGAGGAGCTAAGCATTGAAGAATAAGTGCGAGGTCGAATAGCTACGTAGGCAGCAGATCGAATCCCCAAAGGATTGCACAGTCCAGGCCAGGAGGGCTAGATTCGTGACGAAAATCTCTCTCTAAGTGAGTCGACAAAGAGGTAAGATTTCTAGATTCGTGATTTGTCAGTGGTAGATTGAGTAGCGCAACAACAACTTTAGCACATAACAAATCTCTGTGGGACGCAGTTTTCTACAGCATTTTGCTGGGCAGAAAAGCGCCAGAAAGAAGAAGACACAATTGAGGGAATTTTCTTCCTCGGTGAATTCCTAGCCAAGGGATTCTAATTCTCAGTTGCTGAGTAGCAGTGTTGAGGAGAAAATCTACTAACTCCAGCAAGGAGTGTGTAGGCCAACCTAGCAGCTGCGCAGACGAGAGAGAGGGAGAAGTTCGACGTTAATTTAGTAGGCAGAGATGGCAACAAATGGGCTAAGAGATCAAGATTGGTTAGAGGGAGCCTCTAACTATGTGATCTGGCAGGTAAGGATCAGATGCTTGTTAGATGCCCATGATCTCAAAGCTTTCATCGATGGTGTGGTAGTTGTCCCCATGGAGGCATATCCGTTGAAAGCATACAAGAAAGATATGGCAAAGGCAAAGCGTTTGATCCTCGACGGAGTGAGGGATCATATTGTATGCAACATCGCAAGCAAAGGGACTGCAAAGGAGATGTGGGATACCTTAGCAACGTTATATCAAGGATCTTCCAAGGAGCAGAAGATGTTCTTGCAAGAGAAGATGCAATCAACACGGATGCAAAAGGGAGAGCGCATTGATCCGTTCCTGTCTAAGCTTCAAGAAGTTCGAGATCAACTGGTAGTTGTGGGAGTTGCACCTCAGGCCACCGAGATGGTCAGATTAGCCCTGATGTCAGTTTAAGATGAATGGCAGGTTTTCGTCCAGAGCATCCTGGGTAGAGAAAGACTACCTGATTGGGAGATGATGTGGGCTTTCTTCAGGAGGAAGAGATGAGGCGAGACATGATCAAGTGTAATCTTGATGGCAGCTACAACAGTGGGACGAAGCCCAAGGAGGAGGAGGAGAATGCAACCCTTGCATCAAAGGGACAACAGGAGCAGCGAAGACGGAAAAAGAACGATTCAAAGATCAAGTGCTTCCAGAGTGGGGAGTATGGTCATTACACCACATAATGTCCTCCCAGGAAGAAGGACAAAGATGAGAAGCATGATCTGCAAGCTCCAACCACAAGGATCAAGGAGGAGGAGTTCGCCATGATTGCCCACATATCTCCTGGGGAGAATTCAGGTGATCTAGAACTATAGTTCAAGAGAACGACAGTTAGGCAAGATCCTTGACGAATCCACCTCATGGATCATTATCTTGCTACGGAAGCCCAAATCAGAAGTAGAAAGATGGGCAAGTGTCAGTTGGTGCAGAGTTGTGCCAAAGTGACAACGTAGTGGCTAAAGAGTGTCGGAGTCTGAGCAGTGCAAAGCAGAGTTGGCAACAGTGCAGGAAGGCACAGCGCAGAGTCAGCTGCAACACAACAACTTCAGAGGGTTAGCGCAGAGACTAGCAGTAGTCAGATCTTCTGTAACAGAAGCATCACAATGAACACTTAGTTCAATATTTGGATGATTTTCTGTTGCATTAGGCAGCAGAGTTGCAGTGCAGTAGCAGTTGGCAGCACTACGCAGGGTCAGCAGCAGCACAGATGACACAACGCAGTTGTTGGTGGGCAGTAGTGTCAGACATCAACAACACAGAGGGAGATGTTGAAGAATCAGTATAGTGCTTCAGCAGGATGCATTACTAGAGCACATTCCTCGCTAAGAGGGAGTGTTGATTTTTGGTAGCATCAGATGTGCTATGAGTCTCAAATTTTGCAGGGAGGCTTAGACACATGTATTCCAAAGAACCCATAAAAGCGTTTTGGGAAATTCCATCCGGATTGTGTTTTATTAAAATAATTAATTATTTTTAATGGGAGCCTAAGTCTAAACTTAGGGAATTAAACTAATAAAGGGTATAAATAAAACAGAGTGTGAATCTTCTAGAAAAAGATAGAGATCAAGTCAAGTTAATCTTAACCGTTGATTAGTGATTTAATCTCGGTTATTGAAGTCTCAACGAGAATATTATAAGAAGGACTTGATGAGCATTTGAAAAAACACACCGAGAGAGTCTAGAGATCGAATTTCTCAAGTGAGCAGCCAGAGAATTTGATTGAGTTGATTCGATAGAGGTGAGGGGCAGTGATAGTTCCCGTTGGAAAGTCTTTTCATGATCCAAGAATGCATAGGGGAGAAGGCAGAGAAGATGATGCAGAAGAGGCAACGTAGCAGCGACATAGAGGCAGCGCTGCAGCCTTGAGGAGATCAGTGATTTCGCTGAGGATTAGTCAGATCCAGTGCCAGAGTGCCTGGGTGTGACACAGGAGGGGCCAAAAGATCAAATCCAACCAATAGAAGATCCGACAGAAGGAGTTGACGCAGTTCCTAGCCAAGGTGACGCAGATCTGCGTAGTGGTTGCGTTGAGGCAGCGTGGGCTGTCCAGTTCAACGTGGGGTCTATGTCGGATCTCCAGTGTTAGTGTGTGGCCATTTTTTCACTAATTCTCTGTCAGTAATTTTCTCTGTATGGATGGCCAGTAAGGCATCCTAGTTGTATTCAGAACTTCTGCTTAATAATATCAAACTCTCAACTACTGCACCAATTTTCCCGCATTGGGTTTTTCCGGGGACTTAGTCCAAAAATAATCACGTCGTGTGTGTTATACTTTTTCTTACTTAGATCTTGTTTCTGCATTTAATTTCCGCAGTTTATTTAAGTGAAGGTTGCAGTGTGATGTATTCAGTGTTTGACGTAGAGAACTGCAAATAAATTGTTAAGTAAAAGTTAAGAATTAGGCGAATATTTTCTAGTTGCTGCTATAGGATTCCGGTGTAGGAATTTTCACAAACATGTTCACTGCGAAACAAATATTTTGCCTAGTGTTTACCAAATACATCAATGAGCCAATCAGTTAATGATACAAGGTGGGGTTCACAAACTTGGAATCTAAAGCATGCAACTTCTTCCAGTTGGTGATCATAGCAGTAGCCATAGGCCTACAACCCTCCATATAGAATCTCCTCAAGATATCACCTGCATACCTACCTTGGCCAATGAAGATGCGCATCCTCCTGCCAAACCTCCAACCCCAAAAAGTAATTCATCAACCCCATATCGGTCATATCAAACTCTGAAGCAAGATCTCTCTTGCAGTGTTGGATGAGTTTGTCCTCTCCTGTACTAAATAAATCATCAACATATAGAACCAGAATTAGTGGATCGTCACCAACCAAAATAAAGTATAGGTTCGAATAAACGTCACTCTTCTGGAAACCCATCTGTTGTAAGTAGGCAGCTATCCTCTCGTACCATGCCTTTGGTGCCTACTTCAGTCCACAGAAGGCTTTATTAAGCCTACACACATGAGACTCCTTCCCATGCACCTCAAAGCCTTGTGACTGCTCAATGTACATTTACTCCTGTATAACACCATTGAGAAAGGCAACCTTCACACCCATCTGGTGAATCCTCCAACTCATCTCAGTTGCTATAGATATAACTACTCTAATGGAAGTATAACGAGCAGCTAGTGTGAAGCTCTCCTCAGTCAACTCCCTCTACCTATGAGAAACCCCGCGCCACAAAACGAGCTTTGAACTTCTCCACGCTACCATCTGCAACATGTTTGATCTTATAGAGCCACTTGGAAGTCACCAATGGCTTCCCCTCTGGTCACGACACTGCCTCCCAGACATCATTCTTCATGATGGGGGCATACTCAACCATGGCATACCTCCAAATCTGCTGACTGACAGCTTCGTCAAAACTAGCTAGCTTTATCTCCACCACCTCAGCCACAAAGCCACCCAACCTCTCTGGTGGTCTTCTTTCCCTCACTGACCACTTGGGTTTCGCCACAACCTCCTAAGCCTCCTTCAAGGTCTCCCAAAGCCATCTTGGCTTCCTCTTCCCTATAGTATCCTCCTGTGTTGGTATGGGAAAATCCTCAACCAGTGCCTCTCCTCCTAACAAGGAAGGCTCTGTTATAACCAATGGATATCCTAAACTCTGAGATCCTGCACCTGACAATCATGCACCAAGTGATCCTACACTCGATGATACTAGAGTCTAAGACACTGTCACCACTGAATTAGATGACCCTCCTGATCCTGATGTACCACCTGATGCTCTTAAAACCTGTCGTGTGGCCCCCTATTGAGGAGCCTGCTGCTCTAGATGATCAACCTCTTCAGATCTCCTTAGAGCCCTCTCCTCCTCAAATCTCACATCCTACTTCTAGACAAATTTCCTTTGTGTGGGAATATATATATGCGATAGGCTTTGTCGGTCTCATTATAACCCGCTAGGATACCCTTCTTTGTAGTGGGTTCCAACTTTGTCCTTTTCTCCTCAGGGACATCAGAGTATGTAATGCACCCAAAAATCCTAATGTGCCCAACTTTCAGCTTCTTGCTGGTAAACACCTCCCCAGGAGTCTTGCTCCCTAGGACTCTCTGTGGGATCTTGTTCTCTAAGTATATTGCAGTGTTACACACCTCGACCCATAAGAAAAAAGGTAAACTCTAATCATGCAACATATGGCCTTGTTCTTCTTCTCTGCCACCCCATTCTGCTAGGAGTTATATGGCACTATAAACTCCCTCTTGATGCCAACACTCCTACAAAAATCAATCTCAGTGGAGGTATACTCGCCCCCATTACTTGATCTTAACACCTTCATCTTCCTATTTGGTTCTCTACAAGAGCCTTAAACTCTTGGAACCTCTTGAAGACCTCATCCTTGGTCTTCAAAAAGAAAATCTAGGGCTTCCAGGAGTGGTCATCAATGAAGGTCACATAGTACTCGCATCCATTCAATGATACATGAGACATAGGACCATATACATCAACATACCAAGTCAAGGAAACCTGCAACCAATGTTATCAAAACCAGACCGATGATCGAACCGAAAAACCTTGTGGACTAGGAACCAGTCGAAACAGGTAAAAAACCGGAAAAAAAAAAAAAAAAAATAGTTTACCAAAAATACATAAAATATTCATATTTTAAAGAAAAACATATATATTCATGTGCATCCATATGAATCCAAACCATTATACACAAATATGAAAAAGTTCTCAGTTAAATAGCAAGTAATAATGCATATAACCAAAATACCACTTAGTGCAAACATCGTTGAACCAAAAAACATCAAGCAACAGGCTCCAAAAGGCCTTATAGTCCAAAATAACATGATAGTATAATACGACAGTCTACAATACTACAACTACAACCTACAAGTGCTAATTGTCAATGTCGTCATTAGAATCATCATCCTGATCTTCCTCCTCATCCTCATTTGAAGAATGAGTAGCATCCAAGTCTGCAATCATTGCCTATATTGCGATCTTTATCATCAATATAACCCTCTAAGCATTAAAATAAGATGGAAAAAGTGTAGCATGTTAAGTCAAGATTTTGTTTTAGTGATGGGTACATTTTTAGTAGAGTCATGATAGAGGAGTTCGACAACCATTGCCACTAACATCAAAGTACATAGAGGGATTGGTGCTCATTATTAAATACTCCTCCTCATCCTCATTTGAAGAATGAGTAGCATCCAAGTCTGTAATCATTGCCTATATTGGGATCTTTATCATCAATATAACCCTCTAAGCATTAAAATAAGATGGAAAAAGTGCAACATGTTAAGTCAAGATTTTGTTTTAGTGATGGGTACATTTTTAGTAGAGTCATAATAGAGGAGTTTGACAACCATTGCCACTAATATCAAAGTACATAGAGGGATTGGTGCTCTTTATTAAATACTCCTTCTCATCCTCATTTGAAGAATGAGTAGCATCCAAGTCTGCAATCATTGTCTATATTGGGATCTTTATCATCAATATAACCCTCTAAGCATTAAAATAAGATAGAAAAATTGTAGCATGTTAAGTCAAGATTTTGTTTTAGTGATGTGTACATTTTTAGTAGAGTCATGATAGAGGAGTTCGACAACCATTGCCACTAACATCAAAGTACATAGAGGGATTGGTGCTCGTTATTAAATACTAGTTCCTTACCCTCGTACATGACAAAATCCAATTGAAATGTTGCAATCCCCGAAATCCTGATATCCTGAAAATTTGTAAGTCTGATGGATTTTAAGTGAGATCTAAAATTCTACTTTCTCCGTATGAAATCCAATGAGGTTGGAACCACTCTCAAACATCCTAAGTCATTTCATGGTAATGTTAAAAATTTATGTAAAAGGATGATCCTTTTACTTTAAGAATTTAACATTAGCATGAAATGCATAACAATAATAGCCTATAGGACCATAGGCTTGAATATTAGGATAAAGACCATAGGCTTAAATATTAGGTTGGCCTAGGGGAGAATTAGAAGTGGGTCAACCAATTGAAAAAATAAAAAAATAAAAAAATAAAAAAGAATTTTTTTTTATGCTAACCTGGGAAGGTAGAAACAAAACAAAATTAGTCTTGAACCAGCTGATTCGGTGGAATAAGTTGGTTTGGTACCAAACCAGCCAATTCCGGTTCAGAGGCTCGGTTCGGACCGCTTTTGGGCTAAAAATAGCCAGACCAACTGGTTCCACCAGTTCCAGTTTGGTTCTGATAACGTTGCTTGCAACTCTGTTGGAACTGCTCACGAAAGGTGACTTGGGGTACTTTCCCAAAGCACACCCCCTACATGCATCATGATGCTCTGTGCTGAAGTCGGGAAAAACTATAACCATCTCCCTCAACATCTTGAAAGCTCCATGGTGCAAGTGGACCATCCTCCTGTGCCATATCTCTACAACTCACTGCTGCTGGTTTGTGCCACCAAGGCTCTAATAGGTTGAAACATAAGTCTGTATAGCCTCCCACTATGGGCTCCAATCACACAAACAGACTCGATACTGGATCCTCTGGGAGATATGAACACTTGTCCCTTTCGAAACAACACCTCATACCCTTTATTCTAGGATGGAGACTAATATCAAGCTCTTCTTCAACCCTAGAACATAAAAAACATTTGTCACCTTCAGAGGAGGTAATGACTCCCTTTGACCCCACTCTTGTTGCTCTGACCTTGGAGTTATCTCCAACAACAACCTCTCGTGAAGTGCTCTCTCACTCCCGTCACATGCTAGGATGCTTCACTGTCAATGAACCATGCACGGGAAGATGTAACATGAGTGGCTAAACTCACCACCAAGGAAAACTCATCCACCTCTATTGATAAGGAAAACTCAGTGTCAAATCTAGAAGTGAAATCGTCCACCTCTGTTGAAGCTGCAACTCCCTAATTCTTCTTATTCTTCTTGTTGGGACACTGAACAACATAGTGACCCATCTCCCACAGGCAAAGCATTTCACTTTGCTCATGTCCTTCTCTTTCACTTTCTGCTTCCCTTTATCTTGCTTTGCTCAACTAGAAGACCCCTTTTTGGTATTCTTCTTTCCCTTCGCTACAAGGGCGACATTCTCATCACTTCCCCCACCACTCTTGTTGCCCACCTTAGCACTCTTGCTGATCTCCTACTGGATGAAATCGTCCCACATCCTCCTCCAATATGGAAGGTGCTCTCTGGCCACAATGCCATATATGAATCCATACCATTTCTCGAAGAACCCATCCAAGGCAATCTTGACCAACTGGCTCTCTGAAATAGCCTCTCCCACGACAACCAACTCATCCTTCACCTGTCAGATCCTAGTGAGGTATGAGGTCACACTTTCGGTCTTAGTCATCTTGGTGTTTCTTAGCTTTTGCCTCAACATCATTTTCCTATTCTCATTAGAACTTTGGTGTAATGAGACCAAGGACTCCCACATCTGGCAAGCATATCTCATCCCGAACACAAGTGGGAATAAATGGTCCTTGATGGCATCTAGAAGAATCCTCTTAGCCTTCACATTATTCTTGTTGAAGTCCACTAACTAAGCTAGACCAGTAGGTGTTGCAAGAGAGCCTCTACAATATCCCACACTTCAACTTCCTCCAATAAAAGCATCATTCTCTCCTTCCAAGGGCCAAAATTATCAAGCACTGCCAATCTTTCCTCTACTCTCAACCATGTTTCCATGACCCCACAACCAACAAAATAGAGAAAATATGTGAACTAAGAACCTTCCTCCCTCTCAACTGCTGGAGTCTTTGGGTTTCTAGCAAGGATTTATCAATTTTGTTCACTGTATGCAGAAATTTAAGCTTGTTGGTCTTTGTATCAGTTGTGATAAAAATCTCTGGTCTGACCCCTCTTTGGCTTTGTTACCATGTAAAAATGTGTCTAGTTTGTAGCACAAACCAGTTTTATGTTTTGCATGGTTTAATGCCCAAACCCATCATTAAATACAAGCCTGACATTTGTATTTACATAAAACATTAGAGCTACTCTACCATATTATTTTGCACATCTAACACTCTCGATAAAATGGTAAGCACGCACAATATTAGGCAGTAATATTTGGTCAAATTGACCTTGGATAAACCCCACAACCTCTTGGGGAAAACCAATTTTCTAAGGAGGCTTTGATTTCTTTAAAGGAAAGATAAATACAATTGTGATACAACTACTTATCTCCCTTTTAAATACTTGTTGATGTCACTGTTAGTTACATAGAGTTTGGAGCTCCCATAGTCTCAATCTCTAACTAATAAATGTGAAAATTCCTAGATCTGACAATCTCATGAATTACTTAAGGAAATTATTGAAGCAACCTACACTTAATACTTTATGATTTTGAAACAAGGAAACTGAGCAAGAATTAAATCACACATAGGACACCTTTATTTTGGACTAAATCCCCGGAAAGCCCCAATGCGGGAAAACCGGTGCAACAGATCTAAGAGTTTGATATTATTAAGTTGCAGTTTCTGAATACAATCTATGGATACCTTGTTGCCTATCTTGTACAAAGAAATCACGACGGAAAAAAATATAGTGAGTTTTACCTCACACTGCAAGTCCCGACAGATCCGGATCTGAAATGGCGAAACCCCAGCTCCCTCTACGCTGCCTCTCTATGGTAGATGCATAGCCCTGCATGGGGACTTCTGTAGACTGCATCACCTCCTCTCTGAAATTGATTTGCCTTTCAGAAAGTCGAGTTTCAACCCTCCTAGCTCAGAAATCCCGATCTCCAGCAAATCTCATATTGTCTCTCGAAAGCACTGCGCAATCTTTGTGTGGGCCCTGCGTGGGCCTGCGTCACACCCTCTAGAGGTTGCAATGCTTCCTCTGTTGATCCTGCTGCCTCTCTGTTATGTATTCTTGGTTCCAGAGAAGATCCTCTGACCAATAACTATCTTTGTCCCTCACTGCAACTTCGTCCGAGCATTGCTTTGTCAGAAGAATTCGATCTCTAGATTCACTCGGTGTGTCTTTCCAAATGACCCTCAAGTCTTCCTTTATAGTCTTCTCGTTGAGACATCAACGAATGAGATTATATCTCTAATCAACGACTAAGATTATAACTTGACTTGATCTTCGCTTTTTCTAGATCATTCTCACTCTGTTTTATTAATACCCTTTAATTATTTAACTTCTCTAAGTTTAGATTTAGTGTCCCCATTTGAAAAAAAAAATTACAAAAAAACATAGTTCGAGTGGAATTTTTACAAACGGTTTATGGGTTCTTTGGAATACCAATGCCTAAGCCTCTCCACAAAATTTGAGACTTAGAGCACTTCTGATGCTACCAAAAATCAACACTCCCTCTTAGCGAAGAAAGTGCTCTAACAATATGCTTGCTGCATATTGCTCTGACCCTGAAGCATCCTCTGCACTGTTGATGTCTGACAAGTTGTCCACCAACCACTGCGTTGCTACTGCAACTGTACTGCTACCCAGGACACAACCCCTGACACTGCTGCATCTATACTATAGCTCCCTCTCAAGTGTTGCATCTATACTATAACTCCCTCTCAAGTGCTGCATCTGCTATGCTGCTAGCACTGCCACTGCTAACACTGCATCTGCACTGCAAATCAGCTGCTGAGAGAAGCACCTGAGATCTCCCAAATGCTTAACAAGTGTTCAATGGATGCACCTTGGTGCTGGAGACTTTGACTGCTAATAAATACTGCGATGTCCCTCTGATGCACAGTGCTGCTGCTCCTCTGCATTACGCTGCACTCTTGTGCACTGCGCTGTTGCTGCTCTTCTCTGCGTTGCTCCAAAAGTAGGCGCTATCACCTACTGCAACTGTTGCTCCATCACTCCTCCGCTCCCATTGAAAACTCCTCCATCCTGCTACTGTTGATCAAGGGCACCCGTAGCAAGGTTGTGATCCAAGAGGTGGGCTCCTCAAGGATCCTTCCCAACTGAAGTTCAAGGTGAACTTACAGTTCTATATCGCCCCACTTCTCTCGAGAGGAAGAATGGGCACTCATGGCAAGCTCATCCTGCTCGATCTTCACGGCTGCAACTTTAGGATCGTGCTTCTCATCCTTGTCCTATTTCTTCAAAGGACACTGTGATGCAAAGTGGCCCATCTCGCCACATCTGAAACACTTCACCTTCGAGACATATCTCTTCTTTTTCCATTGCCCTTGTTGTCCCTTTAGTACAAGGGATGCATTCTCCTCCTTCGGATTCTTCGATCCACTCCCACTACTACTATCAAGCTTGCACTTGACTAGATCTCTCCTCAGCTCTTCCTCCTGAAGTGTTGCCCACATTTGCTCCCAACTAGGAAGCGTAGCCCTGCCCAAAATATTGTGGACAAAAATTTGCCACTCCTCCGTGACTGCATTAAGGGCCAACCTCACCATAGTTGCTGTAGTTGGGGTGGATCCCGCGACTGCCAACTGGTCTCAAATCTCTTGAAATCTCGTAAGGAATGGAACAACGCACTCCCCCTTATGCATCTGGATCATCCAGAGCTTTTGCTCCAAGTACATTTTCTGCTGCTCGAAAGTTCCTTCGTACAATAGAGCCAAGGCCTCCCATATCTCTCTAGATGTGTTCTTGCCAGCTATATGCGAGACTGTGATCCTTGACACCATCAAGGATTAGTCTCTTAGCCTTTGCCATATCAGACTTGTACTTCTTGTTCTGATCCGGATCTGTAGGTACAACAACCACATTGTCCACGAACATTTTGAGATCATATTCATCTAGAAGGAATTTGATTCTTTCCTTCGAGATTATGTAGTTGGAGGATCCCTCCGACCGATCTTGATCTCATAGTCGATGAGATGCCATCTCAGCCGAAAAATATTGAGCTGCTCCCTCTTCTTCCCCCTCTCTGCAGCACTAGGTAGGCTTACGCACTCCTTGTGGAGCTCGTAGATCTGCTACTCAGATATTGGAAAAATGATGAATTCCTCAGCAAGGAACTCACTAAGGAAGAATTCCCCGCTATGTGCTCTTCTTCTTCTTTTGACGCTTCTTTGCCCAACAACTACCTGCAGAAAATTGCGTCCCATTGGCTCTGCATGAAGGCTCTCCGCTGCTCCCTCTACCTCGGCAAAATCTCGAACCGGAATTCCTACCTCTCTGTCGACTCACTCAAAGACAAACAACCTCGAAAAATTAGCCCTCCTGGCTAGAACTACGCAATACCTTTGGCGATTCAATTTGTTGCAGCTGCAACAATTTGGCCTTCACTTTAGTGCTAGATCCGCTCTTCCTGTTTCACATCAAATGCTCCAATACCATGTGAAAATTCCTAGATCTGACAATCTCAGGAATCCTACTGCAAGTAACTGAATATACTTCTCCTATTATGTACATTACATTACAAAATTAATTCAGATTTCTTCATGAATTACTGAAGTAAACTACTGAAGCAGGCTACACTTAATACTTTATGATTCTGAAACAAAGAAACTGAGCAAGAATTAAATCACACATAGGACACCTTTATTTTGGACTAAGTCCCCAGAAAAACCCACTGCGGGAAAACTAGTGCAGCAAATCTAAGGGTTTGATATTATTAGGCAACAGTTTTTGAATACAATCTTTGGATGCCTTGTTGGCTATCCAGTATAGAGAAATCACGACAGACAAAAATATAGTGAATTTTACCTCACACTGCAAGTCCTGGTTGATTCGAATCTGAATTGGCTAAACCCCAGCTCCCTCTGTGTTGCCTCTACGTTGTAGATGCGTAGGCTTGTGTGGGGACTTTTGTGGACTGCATCACCTCCTCTCTAAATCGATCTGCCTCTCGGAAAGTCGAGTTTCAGCCCTCCCGGCTCAGAAACCCCGATCTCCAGCAAATCTCAGAGTGTCTCTCGAAAGCACTGCACAATCTCTGCGTGGGCCCTGTGTGGGCCTACGTCACACCCTCTGGAGGCTACGCTTCTTCCTTTGCTGGTCCTACTGCCTCTCTCCTATGTATTCTTGGTCCCAGAGAAGATCCTTCAACCAATAACTGTCTCTGCCCCTCATTGCAATTGGACTCACTTAGATCTGATCTTTGTCCAAGCACTTCTCCGTCAGAAGAATTCGATCTCTAGATTCATTCGGTGTGTCTTTCCAAATGACCCTCAAGTCTTCCTTTATAGTCTTCTCGTTGAGACATCAACGACCGAGATTAGATCTCTAATCAACGACTAAGATTATAACTTGACTTGATCTTCACTTTTTCTAGAGCATTCTCACTCTGTTTTATTAATACCCTTTAATTATTTAATTTCCCTAATTTTAGACTTAGGGTCCCCATTGAAATAATTAATTTTTACAATAAAACATAATCCTAGTGGAATTTTCACAAAAAGTTTATGGGTTCTTTGGAATACCAGTGCCTAGGCCTCCACAAAATTTGGGACTTAGAGCACTTCCGATGCTACCAAACATCAACAATAAATACTTCAAATTTTGTGCATAAAATCTCTTCCCTGTGCCTTTTTTTCCATGCTAGATAGAGTTGTTTCTTCCAAAAACTTTGAGCCATTGATATAGATTAATGTCCACGAGATGCATGCCCAGGAAAACTTGGTGCTAGAGTTGATTGTCTCTTCCCAAACATTCAACCTAGGACAGAATATATGGTTGACTGAAGCAAGTAGGAATAGCTGCTAATCTCTTTCAGATTTACGTTGAGTCTTCCTCCCAGCTTCTCTTCCAAAGAGTGCAGGACTCAAGCTTAAAAATCGACCTAATTACCTTGAAATCTCTACCATAGTACGGATTTCTCAAGATTCTTGCTTGGATGTAGCAGAAAACTCAGGTTGGGTTTATGCCTCTAGCAATTCGATTCTTTTCCTCTCACACAACAATCTCTACATCCTCACAGCCTCTTTGCTCCTCGTGCTCCTCTCAAAAACAAGTTCGAATGAGCAAATGATAGTCTCTTTTTTCTCCTTTTGTTTTCTTGGGGGAAATCCCTAGGAATGGATGGCTATGATTTAATATTGAGATCTTAGATTGAAGGGCTAAGATTAATTCCTAAGATTTGGAACCCTCATACATTGGCCCCATCTTTAAGTGGCTTCCTAGTACTTTATAATGTCTTTTCTCTGTGGTCACTTTTTCTCTCATAAGTGAACTTTAAAATATAGTAACTTTAATTTTATAAATGTCACATGCAATTTTTCCTTGTAAAGTGATTTTATAACACAAGTAACTTTACTAATAAGGTAGAAGGTACATATTACATTAAAAGTACATTTTCACCTCATGACTTATAACACCTCAAGACCATCACAAAAGTTATTAAATTGTATTCCTAGGTCTAGGCACCAAAGATCATAGGAAACACTTTCTTAGTACCCTTCTTAATTTTTCAAAACCGCTCATTTCAACCCCTTTCACATTTTTCCCCATATGGGTCCACATTTGTCCATTGGGTCCACAACTTGTTAGCCTCCCCCTCCCCTTGTCCACACCTTGGGTCGGGCTTGGAACGATGCCCTGGAGGTTGATGCAACTAAAAAGAAAGATAAAAGCATAAATGGGGACACATACAACAAGAAATGTAACACATAATGCAAAAGATGGTCGAGAAATAAAATTTTAGGGCATGGGCAAAAGCCAAACATAAGCTCTACCCCCTATCATCATGGCCATCACCCTGGTTCCTAGGACCCCTATGAATGCCCCTTGTATCATTAAGGAACCCATGATTGTCCCAACCCCTGGTGGGTGATGAACTACCCCACCTTAAGGGGTTATTCATTGTCTTATGCATTGTGCTCTCATCCCCTTGAGCCCTGAGCAGTAAAATAAAGAAAAATCAATAAAAGGAAAAATGCATATGAAGAAGGGTGGGTTATGTACCACGATTGCTCCCTCCTACATTCACAAACCCAATGTGTGGGCTTCTCTCATCATAGTTACCCTTGTGCCATGGCACGTGGCTTGGAGCCTTCCCTCTTGCCCCACTTTGCTCCATCATTATATCAAACGACACCTGCCATTTGATGGATGTACCATGGACCTGTCACTCCCTTAGAGGTTGAAACCACCTAATATGGTCCTATATTAACTACCTTGTCAAGGTAACGTTAGTACATGTTTAAACCCCATTTGGAAGGGCATGCCACTATGAAGTTTCCATCTATGCCCTTCATTAGCAAGCTTATTTACTCGATTATACTAATGAATTATTGTACTGGGAGGTGAGGAGACGCATTGGATTTTATACTGAATTACAAGTGGGTCTTCATCTTGGACTTGGTCTCCCTATACAGGGTCCAAGCACTCTAGAGGGTCACGATGGCACTTGTAGGGCGAGCATTGAGAGCCATGGGCCTCCACCATTGCAGAGCATTGATTGCCACACCATGGGATTCTTCAATACTACCACGTTTCTTATTCGTACCACAACCATATAGAGATGATGATGCACTTGGACCACAGCCTAGTCGGCCACACATTTGCACCTGACACTTTGTTGATGATCTAGGGCCCATATGAGGTTTTGCCTCACCTGAATAGACATGGGAGGGCATGTATCATCTTCTGGCCCTCATTGATGGAGAATCGACTTGTTATTGAGCCACTTCGAGACCCATGAGACCGTTGCTTGTCACCATAGCCACCTAGGGGCACCACATGATGTTTTGCTTGGAAATCAAGGGGCCACCCCCTTGATCATCATTTATGGAGCCTTCCTCTTCATCATGGCACATTGAGGACTCATTCAAGCCTTCCAACGACCCTCTTGCCCACTATTTTATCATTTCGGCTAGCTTTGGATGGCTTATCTTTCATTTCATGAGCTATTTCGTGGGCTTGTCACCAAAGACATGTTACTTTGTGCATTAAAATATTATTCGAGGCTAGATTAGGCTAAATCGAACTTGAGGAGCCTCATATAAATAAGAGAGAGATTCATTCTCTCAAATCATCATCACTTGGATATCGATATATCTTCCTGAGAAATTTAGACCTGCAATTGTTGGACGAAATTTGGATGTTTGAATGCATTTTGACATTTGGAAATCTTTGCTATCTTTTCTTGGAGATTATTTTTGCAATATTGATGGATGAATATATTCTCATTGTCTTGTAAGTACTCTTTGATGCTATATTTTACATTTGTAAATGTCTAATGTATGGAATGTCATTTCATGATCTTTAATGTGCCCTAGTTTAATGCCAATGTGTGAGAACATTAAAGTTATTGGAAGTATTGCATGCATTACTCATAGGAAATGATGAATGAATGTTCCTAGAGGTTAACCTTGCATATTGCAACCTTAAAATTCCATCAATTGTTGTCAACGAAGTATAAAATCCTCTAGTAGTCGTGTAGTTGCCTCCTTTAGGACTAGAAAGTTGTATTAGGTCTCCTTGAAAAAAGAAATTATCAAATCAAAGTAATTCTTAACTCCATTTCTCCCAATAGGCAAGAACTGGGTCTAAATCCATGGTGATCAATTTCTTATTGAAAATCAATCTTCCTTCACCTCTCTCTTTTCTTTGTCCTTTTAAGGATAGGGAGGCCCCTCTCGGGCTTGGTGCGAAATCCTCTAGGAGAGTTTGTTTTGAATTTCGATGGGATAGGATTGTTCTTTGATCTCTCCTCTAGGCATCCTCAAGTTTTGAGCAAATTTCGATGACAGAATCTCATTTTATTTGATGCCCTAGCTATCACATCAAGTGGGAACCCTAGAAGCCATCCCTCAACTTAGGGATTTCTTGAAGGTTTGTCCTTTAGTAGTATATCGTTCCAAACCTTGTATCTTGACTATCCTGACCTTGGATGAACTCTTATCTCATCAAATACCTCAACCCTTAGTCTCGTATAGTACTTCTTTCAAGGGGTTTTTCGTGGAAAGTCTTACTAGCTTCTCCCAAAGCTCACACTTCAATTGAACCTCTCCAATGAATAAAGAAAAATAGAAAGTGGTTGGGAAAATGGGACATAAATATGCATGATTGTCCTCACGCTAAGAAGGAAATAAAAAAGTGGTCGTTAGAAAAATTCAGGACTGCCATGTGGACAAAACAGGCAGGCAAAAAAATAGCATATTATGTCAAAGAATTTAACCCCACTTGGAAACGTGATGATAAAGAGTAGTTGAGTTCCCCAATCAAGGGAAAAGCTAAAGTTTTAATTGCACTGAGGACTAGCTCCCATCATCTAAGATGTGAAACTGGTAGAAGGGCGGACCCTAAAGAAGAATGGGAAGAACGAGCTTGCATTTTTTGCAGTAGAGGGGTGGCAGAAATAGAATGGCATTTTATCAAAGAATGTGCAACGTATGAAGTTATTCGTCGCCAATTTGATAACAACTCAAGGGTGAATAGCTTCAGTGAGCTTTTTGAGGAGGAAATACTTCACAAAACATCAAATTTCTTACTCAAGATCCATAACAGCAAAATCAACATGGAAAAGAATCTGAATATCGATTAAGTTGATAGTGAGTGGTCCCTTAGAACACGAGGTCTCATGGACGTCATTAAAAATCATTCATTCAATGAATGAGCCATCCTTGCCTCACTTTAAACCCTATTATAGACACATTAATAACAAGTGAGCGATACTGAGACTCCTCCCATCAGTGAAAACCTAAGAAGAGAAGGAGATATAGGTTGTGGTGATAGTATGGATAGTATGCCTTTGTCGCAAATTGTTGTTGTGCCCTCCAACTTTAGCTTATCTACTAGCCCTGCTAGTTTGTTCAACAACAGGAACTATGACCCCCCCAAAAAATGGGTTTGCCAAAGGAAACATGACATATTAAAAAATTTATATATATATATATATAACACATTATCTTGCAAGAAAATAAAAAGTTTCTTAAGAATGGTACACATAAATGACATTTTTGAAGGAAATACATGTCTATCTTAACTACCATAGATGAGTCGATGATGTTAAGTCCAAACAATCCTTTATGTATGAGGCTATATGTGCTGAAATAAAACATGAGCTAAAGCCTAATACATGTTTGTCTCATCTTCATCTATCAAAGTAGAACAAGATTCATATTCAGCGAAATTAAAGTGTGGGTTGGAAACAGAGGGAGCTCCACTTCACTTGCATCATGTCCAACATCAAGCACAACAAGAGAGATTTCCAATTATGAGCACTTTGAATCCACGTCCTAGCTTTTATGAGGCCCACTTGTATATTATTCAACCCAATGAAATCCGCAAGGCATAGGTTCGAATGCTCATAATATATTTAGAACAAATTGGAGGTTAGTTTGTCTTCATTTTCTATAAATCAATGGTTTTTAGACTTCCTATAGGTCCTATTACCCACAAAAAGTTGGTAACCCATAGGAGAAATTTTTTCCCAATTGATAGCTAGCCAATCAATAGCCTTATGTTGGTCAACACATAGCATCGTATTAGAGTTCTCCACCAATTGCAACAGTTAGATCTCTCTCCCATCTAACATTCTTCTTGAAGAAAGTTGGGTTATCTCTTGGCAAGTAATGCAACCATTCTAGTGATCATGTCTTTTCATTTAATGTTATAGGCATAACAAGGCAAACTAAATGATTAACTAATTCCAATTGTATCCTTGTTCCCATACTTCAATTAGAAGGTTAGTCTTTGACTATAGTCTAGTGGGTCCTCCTATAAGGCCTTAGGGTTTGGGAAGGGCAGTACTAGGGAGACACTGATTGATATAGCATGTCCAAAGTAATCCATACTTGCCACTTTCTATCTCTCTTGATAATCCATCTCCATTCTTTAGGTTGATAGTCATTGGTCATTGGGATTGGCACTATTACCCACCAAAAAGTGGGTAATCCCATATGAGAAATTTGTTCTCCTTCTCTGGATAGCCAACTGGCCAACAACCCTACATTGCTCACATGATGATATGCCATATTCCTTTGCCATTTGCATCGGTTAGGCACCTCTCACCATCTGTCATTCCTCTTTGTTGAAAAACTAGGGCATCCTTTATAATGATAATTACTTGTTTACTTAACTTAATATGTTTCCCTCACAAAGTAATTACACCAAGAAGCTCAACAGTAAATACAAAATACCATAAGGATAAAAAAGAGACAACTACACAATAATAGAGGATTTTACCCTAGGAAAACCCACATGGGGAAAATCCTAGCAATTCGTTCCTTATAGAATGAATTCAACAAGAGAGACATCAAAGTATAAGAAGATCATGTCTTTCTGGACTTCTTCTTTGAATATCCCTAAGAGGTACCACATCCTTTGCACATTAATGAAAAGGGTTGTTAAGATTTTGTGTATTGGGGTAGCATCGGGTGTGCTCTAGTGTGGGGGGTCTAAGAAACACATCACCTCCAAAACCCAGAAAGCATTTGGAGAAATTTCATCTAGTGTTGAAGTTATTCAAATAATTAATTTTTTTAACGAGGACCCTAAGTCTAAACTGAGGAAATTAGAAAAATTAAAGTGACTTAATTAAACACATGTGATGAAATGTTCTAAGTAACGTGGATCAAGCAGTCTTTTAATCTTAACTGTCGATAACAGATTAAATCACGACCGTTGATGTCTCAACGAAAAAGTATAAGAGAAAGGCTTGAGGGTAAGTTGGAGACACACACAGAGGCAGAGCTGAGAAACTGAGTTGGAATTCTAGGGCAGGGTTTGCTAAGAATTTCCGGAAGAGTTTTTTGCAGTGAGGGGTAGTATTTGCTGAGGGGATGAACTGATCCTGGAGCCATGAGTCAGCAAGAGGCAGAGGAGCATCATTCAGGAGTAGCGCAGAGAAGCAAGGGCAACAGCAGCAGCTACGCAGCGCAAATGCTTCAACCGCTACGCAGGCCTAGGAAGGGCAGTGCTACAGCTTCAGAAGGCCACTAGGGTTACACAGAGGCCTTCCAGGGCAGCATAAGGATTGCGTCACCCAATCTGGGTTACGCAGTCCCCTTCTGAGCAGCACAGGTGCACACAGAGCCTAGCAAGGTTGACGCTGGGGCTTTAGGGGCAGTGTTGGGGTTTCTACGGCCAAAAATTCACTGAGTCTTGTAAATCCCATTTGAGGGTGTGGATCAGTTAAGCTTTTGGTCTCAGAACATCAGGTATTGTTGTAGATCTATTATTTTCTATGTCGGGTTAACCAGTTGGGTGCCCAAATTTGTTGTACTCAGATTCTACATCATAATAATAAACCCTCATATCTGTTGCACCAGTTTTCCCGCATTGGGTTTCTCCGAGGACTATTGTCCGAAAAATCTGTGTGTCACTTTGTTGAATGAGCATAATATTCAGTAAATGATCTGTATGTGTGTAGATTGTTAGTTGTGTTTACTTCGGTATTTTCTGAATATTTTCTAGAAATAACTTGTATAATTTAATCACAAGTAGGATAAGTAAACCGAGTTACTACAGTAGGATTTCTGCATTAATGCATTCAGAAATTTTCACATGGTATTGGAGCGATAGCAGATCAAGTTGAATCTCTAGCAAATCAATTGAAGAATATTTTTTTCAGGGTAGCAGCGGAAGCAGCAGAGATCTAGAGGGCAGCTCAGCAGGAGGACGCAGACCTAGAGAGGGGCAGCGTTGCAGCTTCAGAAGGCCATCAGGCTTACGAAGAGGCTATTCAGGCCAGCGTAAGGATTGTGTCACCCAGTCTGGGGTTATGCAGTCCACTTATGAGCAGCGCAAAGGCTTTGCTGGGCCAGTCTGCTCACGCAGCGGCCAGCTAGAGGGACGCAGTCCAATCTTCTTGTCTGTTTGTCGAGATCCGGAAGCAGTTCTTCAGTAGTGCTGGTGTGGTGGAGATTCTGTCGGTGCAAAATTGTGCCTAGCTAAATCAACAAAGAGCGGGAGGAAGACAGTGACTCAGCAAATCTGAGCCAAACAGATTTGAGATTCGATCAGGAGGATCGAAGAGAACTGTCTGATTGTTTTTGGCTTAAGATTTCCAGGAGGGAAATCAGTTTTTAGAAGGAGCAGTTACTAGAGGGTTTCTAGTCACCAAGAAACCCAGATCCGACGTTTCTGTGTTGCCACAAAAAGAGGGAGAAGAGTATTGTTTCCGTTAGATTTTGAGCTAGATGGCTTCTCATGGGCTGAGAGATCAGGACAGGTTGGACGATGTGTCCAACTTCGTCATCTGGAGGGCCAGGATTCTATCAGTCCTGGATCAGTACGACATCAAGAACCATGTAAAGAATGCCCTAGCAGAGTCTGCAAATCTTGATCCTCTGAAGAAATTTAATTAAAATCAAGCGCGGGCTAAGCGTTTGATTATGGACAAGACTAAAGGCTCATGTCATGCCACACATTCCCGGAAAGAAGATGACAAATGAGATGTGGACCACTTTGGAGGCTATGTATCAAGGAATCTTCGTTGAACGAAAGATGCTTCTAGAGAATCAGATGAGGCTATTTCAAATGCAGAAAGGTGAGGAGGTAGATCCCTTCCTTTTCCGTCTTCAAACTATCTGGGATCAACTGATTGCCATGGGTGCACCTCCGAACGAAGGGCTCTTGGTAAGGACTGCCCTAAATGCAGTCACCGAGGAATGGTAAATGTTTGTCCAAAGCATATTGGGCAGGACAACGTTACCATCCTGGGCGGACATGTGGGCAATCCTCCGCCAAGAAGAGATTAAGAGGATCACTAAGAGGCAGAACAGCAGCAGCGAAACAGTCAGAGTGAAGAAAGAAGAGGAAGATGATGCAGCCCTTGCATCGAAGGAAAGAAGACAACAAGGGAAGAAGAAGAGGGACCTATACAAGGTTCGGTGCTTTAACTATGGCAAACTTGGACACTTCGCCATCACTTGTCCTAAGAAGAAGGACAAAGGAGCTTCTGATTCCAAGGCTACAACCGCAGAGGACGATGGGAGTGATGATGATGTAGCCATGAGTGCTCATGAGCCAAGTAAGTGGGGTGACATGGATCTGTAGAGAAGCTACAGATCAAAGGGGCGAGATCCCTGAGTCAGCCCTACTCTTGGATCACATACGAGCTACGGGAGCCTTAAGACGGTACCGGGACAAGTAGGAGATGGTTGCAGGAGTTCACAGCGAAGCAGAGAGTAGTGCTGAGATGTCGTAGAGGAAGTAGCGCAGTGTAGAGGCAGCAACGCAGAGAGGCAGTGCTCACGCACTGCAGAGCAGTAGCAGCATAGTGGCTTTAGGAGGACAGTGTAAAGTAGCAGCCAAGGGAGTTTCAGTGATGGGATGCAACCTGACTTGTCTGTCAACAATTGGGCAGGAGCCTTTCAGTTGCTTACTTCTCGGCAACTGAGTTGCAATGCAACAGTCAACAGTGGCAGTGTTATGGGCAACATGATGCAACAAGTTGAGAGGGAGCTGCAGTACAGATGTGGCAGTGACATGGGCAACACTCCAGGGAGCAGTAGCACAGTGGATGGAGAGCAGCAGGTCAAGCATCAGCAGCGCAAAGACCAATGACAAGATCTTGTGATACATGTTGAGATTTTGTGTATTTGGGGTAGCATCAGTTGTGCTCTAGGTCCCAAATTTTGTGGAGGGACTAGAATACACCTGATCTACAAGACCCAGAAATGGATTTGAGAAATTTCAAGTTGTGTTGAATTTATTCAAATAATTAATTATTTTTAATGGATTTCCTAAGTCAAACTTAGGAAAATAAAATAATTAAAGTGAATTAATTAACACATGTGCTAAAATTGTCTTAAGTCACATGGATCAAGCAGTCTTTTTAATCTCAGTCGTTGATGGATGATTTAATCTCGGCCGTTGAAGGGTTCAACGAAAAAGTATAAGAGAAAGGCTTGAGGTTCAGTTGAAGACACACAATTTCTATAGAACTGAGGAATAGATCTGGAATTCTAGGGTGGGTTTGCTAAGAATTTCCAGTGGAATTTCCTATAGTGAGGGGTAGTATTGGCTGAGGGAACGATCTGATTCCAAGAGCCAAGAGACACCAAGAGGCGAGAGGAGCAGCTCAAGGACAACACAGAGAAGCAGAGTTGCAGCGACGCAGGGCAACACAGAGGCACTGGGAGGCTTCATAAATCACACAGAGGGGATTTTAAGGCCAGTGTGAGGCTATGAGACCCTTCCAGGGGTGACAATCCCTTCTGGTGCAGCGCAGTGGCATTTGAGGCTAGCAGGATTGACGCTGAGGCTTCAGGAGCAGCGCTGAGGGTTTCTAAAGTCAGATCCGGGCTGAGTCCTGTAAATCCCATTTGAGGGTGTGGATCAATCAGATATTTGACACTAGATCTCCAGGTTAGCTGCAGAATTTATCTTTTATTCTTTGTCGGGTTTTTCCACGGTTGGAACCCAGATTTGCCTTACTCAAAACTACTTAATAATAAAACCCTCATATTTGTTGAACCGGTTTGCCCGCTTTGGGTTTTTCCGGGGACTTATGTCCAAAAATCCATGTGTCACTTTGTTGCATGAGTGAATTATTGAGTAAATGATCTGCATGTGTAGGCTGTAGTTGTGTTTATTTTTGGTATTTTCTGAATCTAATTTCTGAAAACAACTTGCATAAATTAAATCAAGTAGGAGGAAATAAACCAATACACTACAGTAGAATTTTCACAATACATGGTGTGGATGTATTGTTAGAGCACACTCTGTGCTAAGAGGGAGTGTTGAGATTTTGTGTATTGGGGTATCAGCAGGTGTGTTCTAGCCCTGAAACTTTGTGGAGGGGCTAAGAAACACATCACCTTCAAAACCCAGAAAGCGTTTGGAGAAATTTCACCGGGTGTTGAAGTTATTCAAATAATTAATTTTTTTAATGAGGACCCTTAGTCTAAACTTAGGAAATTAGAAAAATTAAAGTGAATTAATTAAACACATGTGATGAAATGTTCTAAGTGATGCAGATCAAGTAGTCTTTTAATCTTAGCCGTCGATAAGAGATTAAATCACGGCCGTTGATGTCTCAGCGAAAAAGTATAAGAGAAAGGCATGAGGGTCAGTTGGAGACACACACGGAGGCAAAGCTGAGAAACTGAGTTGGAATTCTAGGGCATGGTTTGCTAAGAATTTTCGAAAGAGTTTTTTGTAGCGAGGGGTAGTATTGGCTGAGGGGATGATTTGATCCCGGAGCCAAGAGTCAGCAAGAGGCAGAGGAGCAGCGCAGAGAAGCAAGGGCAGCAGCAGCAGCTACGCAACATAGAGGCTTCAACCGCTACGCAGGCCCGAGAGGGACAACATTGCACCTTCAAAAGGCCACCAGGGTTATGAAGAGGCCTTCGAGGGCAGCGTAAGGATTGCATCACCTAGTCTGGGGCAACGCAGGGGCACGCAAAGCCTAGCAGGGCTGACGTTGGGGCTTCAGGGGCAGCGCTGGGGTTTCTAGGGCTAGAAATTAGCTGAGTCTTGTAAATCTCGTTTGAGGGTGTGGATCAGTTAAGCTTTTGGTCTCAGAACATCAGGTATTGTTGCAGATCTATTATTTTCTCTGTCGGGTTAACCGATTGGGTGCCCAGATTTGATGTACTCAGATTCTACATAATAATAATAAACCCTCATATCTGCTGCACCAGTTTTCCCGCATTAGGTTTTTCCGGGGACTATTGTCCGAAAAATCTGTGTGTCACTTTGTTGAATGAGCGCAATATTCAGTAAATGATCTGTATGTGTGTAGGTTGTTAGTTGTGTTTACTTCGGTATTTTTTGAATATTTTATGGAAATAACTTGTATAATTTAATCACAAGTAGGAGAAGTAAACCAAGATACTACAATAGGATTTCTGCATTAATGTATTTATAAATTTTCACAAGGGCGACGAGGGCCTTCTTTTAGATGACTTCATAGCGAAGGAAGTGCCTTTTGGAGATGTACACGTGCACTTTAAGGTTTTCTTGGAGCGAGGAGCACTCTAGGATTATTGCCTCAATTCCTTGATGCATCATTTCCTATTTGGGAGGATGACGTTATGTTGTAGACCATTTTCCTCCCACACATGTGGGTTACTTTGGACTTATTGTTATGTTTTAAAATTATTTCAACGTCGCCTTGTGACCCTTGACCTAGTTGAATGCTTAAGTAAGCTTGTTTAGGGCTTTTGCTTGTAAAATCATGAAAAAGTAACATGGTTACCCTCCTTCGACACTTTCTAGAAGGACAAGTCAGCCTCAAAGAAGGACAAGTCACCCTAACTGAGGGACATAATCACCTATATAAGGTAGCAACTCGACTTCATTTGAAGTATCATCTCATCAAGTTCGAACTGCAACTTTTAAGCAAGGAAAAGATGTGAAATTCAAGAAACAAGAAGGAAGAGTCTAGCTAAGGAGGTCATTAACTTGCAAAAGAAACCGAAATTTCTCTCTCCTATCCCACACATGCAAAGTTTTAAAGTTTTCGCTGGAGGGTCAGAATTCTGCATAAACTAGGAGGCCAAAATTCTAAAGCAACGCCAAAATTCTAGTGAAGTTGAGGCCGAAATTTCTGGGTCGATGTTGGGCTGTAGCTATTGGACAAGAAGAGATTATTGAAGGTTGTTGTATCTTATTGGAAGGCTGACTTGGTGGAGGAGGAAGGTATTTATCTAGGGTCTTGGTCTATCTCATTTTGAATTACTGAAGGAAGAGTTCTTGAATGGGGTTTCCCCTATATAAGGGTTTTAGCCCTGACTAAGTGCCTACATCTGGTGTCCCTGATCTTCGTGTTTTGGTTTTGGTAATTGCTTGATGAACTAAGATAAAAAGAACATAAGAAAGATAATAAGAACTCAAAGATATCACAAGTATTTATCAACTGCAAAAAATATTTCTGCCTTTTCGATTTTCTAATATAGCATCAGAGCTGAGATGAAGAAGAAGGAAAAGGGCATGTTGAAGATCTATTGAGGAAAAAGGAGATCAAAGAAAGGTCATTAAGGAAAAAGGATCATGCAAGGAGATAAGTCTACTATCTACAGGAACTATGTCAACTCAATCAAAGGAGAAAACAAACTAGAAGGAACCTCCAACTTTAGGGCCTGGAAAAAGACGATAGATCTCATCCTCAAAAAGAACAAAGTTTTGGATCTTGTTCAAGGAAAAGTCAAGAACCCTACAGATGAAGCATAAAAAGCAATGTTTAGAGAAACCGAAATCTTGGCCATGAACCTAATAGGGGATGGAGTAAAGGACAACCTCATCGCAAACATATCCAACATTGATTCCGCTCAAGAAATGTATGAAGCTCTTTCCAAGTTATTCACAATCAAGAACATTGGTCAAATAACAAGCCTCAAGAATGAATTAAGAATTCTAAAGATGACGAATGATGATACTGTTTCATCATATTTTGTAAGAATCTCTGGAATAAGAGATGAACTCCAAGCAATAGATGAAATCATATCGGAAAAAGAGCCCATAATTACTGCTCTTCTAGGACTACATAAATCTTGGAGTGCTTTGGCATTAGGAATCAACAGTTGGAAGGAAGCTCCAACATTTGAACAAATGTGGAATGCATGCAATCAAGAAGAAGCCAAAATATTGTTAGTAAAAAACAAGGAGGATGAAGAAGAAAATACCTTGAATGCATATTCTGCTCAAAACAAGAAGAAGGGAACCTTCAAGAAGTTCACGGGACCAAAGAAGAAAGTTGACCTATCAAAGATTGAGTGCTACAATTGTCATAAGATGGGTCACTATAGAAGTCATTGTCCCGAGAATCCAAGGAATAAGAAGAGAGTAAAAGAACATGCAAATGTTGCAGAAGAAGCTCCATCAAAGAGGAACAAAACTGAGGAATCGAAAGTCATGGACTTATACTACTAAGTCCTCTCCTAGATATCCTTCTTAGTCTTATACTTTTTTCCTTTATGTTTTGATTTTGAGATTTTGTAGGTCTAACATGTCTTGTTACAACATTTTTTAATTATTTTGATATGTTGTAGGTTGATAGGTTGTAGGTATCCCTCAAAAGGATTGGGTTAAGAGGGAGCCTCCACCATTTTACCAAAATATAAGTATCTTATTCTTTGTTTCATCATTTCATGTTTGATTTCCTCCTCATATCAAAATTTGTTTGTATTACACGCTAATAACCTTTCTCTTTATATTTTCCTTGGTTAGGAAAGTTTGCTGATTACTCAAAGGTTATGAAGGAGACTTCAAAGGATAAACTTGAAGCATGGAAGAAGTTCTGCCCTCCAAGAATTGATGTCCTACAAGGTTTGTTAAGGAGCAACGAAAAGGTGTGTTATACACTATAAGCTTTGTTTTGAAGTTCTCGTCATGTAAAAGGTACGATCATTCTTCTTTTGAAATTTTCTTTACTTTACTGACATCGTTATGTCTAGGGTTTTGAATCTCAAAGATTCATGTTAGGGTGATTAATGATTAGATTGAATTTACCCTCGTGATATTATTTGATCATTCTTGTGTAACCCTAACCCTTACGATTCACTATAAAACCCTAGAATCTTCTTGCTAAGGGTATATCAATATTGATTATGAAACCCTAGATTACTTAGGGTTGTTGATCCTATTCTTTGATGATTAGATTTTGATATTGTTGTGATAGAAACCCTAGCCTTTTAGGGTTTTTTGTTAATGTCTAGGTTATGAAACCCTGTATTTTTACGGTTTGGTGATTAAGGGTTCAGGAACAAAATGTTTATAGTTAGATCCTAGGAATGAAACCCTAGATATGTATATGCGAGTATGTTAACTTAATTGTTTGATGCTCATGTTTTAGTTTGTGAAATCTAGGGGTTGTAACAAAACCCTAGTAAAGATTGATATTCTAAGATGTGATTGTTTTCTGATATAGTTTTGATAAAATATAGGGTTTGCAACAAATCCTAGTAGAGCCTGCCATGTAAATTCTGAAAATTGGTGAAGCCTTAGATGTATAGTAGGATTTTTATTTGATTTAATTACTGATATCTAAGGCTTTGTGTCTCGAAGATGGAGTCTAGGGTTTATGACAAACTAGTATGTAAGAAAAGATGAGTCTCTTACTAAGTTTAGGTGTTTGATATCTAAAGTTCAAATACTTCCAATGTAGTAACATGATTTTGATATAGTTAACTTCATGCTTCTGTATGTTTTTGGTTGTACTTTCTATTAAAGTTTTGCAGGCACATAACCTTCAAGATGTTAAGATGTTCGTGAAGATGACTTGATAATATTGATAAGCATGAAAAAGTAAGTTATGACGATCAAGATAACCTTGATACCGTAAGAAAGAATAGAAGCCATTAAAGGTTCTCCGATGTTATAATAGAAGGAAATGGTTGATCTCCCTGCGTTAAGAGGGAACCTGCATAGAAGAAAGGGTATATCTCCCCCAGTTGAGAGAGAGGGCATATTATGACAGTGATTACTTTGAAGTAAGCAAAAGTACTATAGATAAATGTTCATGAAGTTGCAAACAAAAGACTTGAGGAAAACTGAAGATATATTTGGTGTTGTTGAACAAATGAAAGAAGAAGAAAGCTTCTGACAAATTGTAAATGGATAACTTAATGATGAAAGTAGCATCAGAATGATTGAGGACCCTGAAGGTTTGTGTTTACTTGTATGTATATTTGAAAGTTTTTAATTGGGATTTGTGTTTGTACAGGTAGATCTCTCTATAAGAAGAATGAAGCATGCTTGGAAAAATGGATATATCTGGTTTAGTTTATAAGGAAAGGTGAAGCATCTAATGGCAAGATGCTTGGGAGGACATATAGTCAGCCTATGCGTTGATGTCTAGATCCCGAAGAGGGGGTGGCGTAGGTCATGGAGCTCCGACCTTGGATACGCACCTAGATCCTGGTACCTAGAGTGGTTGAAAGCTTGAGTCCATCTTAGTCCCACAGGGATAAAATACCCTGATCAAGTATCTAGTCTGCAACACTGAGTGTGCTAGAACTCTTCATAGTTCATTTTGAGATCTACCATGTACGTCTATATATGTGTGTGTGTGTAATTATGAATACCTCCCTAATCAAGAGGGAGTGTTGAAGAATGTAACTAGTATCGATCTTCATAATTGTATTTGAGTCATGATGTAATGTATTTGTCAAAAGAAAGAAAAGGAAATTTTATTATTAAAGAAATTGACTTATTAAAGCATGGATTTCATGCTTGGGTCAATTATTTATAGGTCAAAGCCTCCATTGTAGCTTCTAGGGTTTATATCAAATGTCCTTGTCGATTTCATAATGTAAAGAACCCTTCTTGGGATTTATTTGCCAAGAAAAATAATAATTTTAATGTAAAGTAGGTCTTCTACGCCTCCTCCACCAAGTCAACCTCAAAGAGAGACAAGTCAGCCTAATTGAGGGACAAAATCACCCATATAAAGGTAGCAACTCGACTTCATTTGAAGTATCATCTCATCAAGTTCGAATTGCAACTTCTAGGCAAGGAAAAGGTGTGAAATTCAAGAAACAAGAAGGAAGAGTCTAGCTAAGAAGGAGGTCATTAACTTGCAAAAGAAACCGAAATTTCTCTCTCCTATCCCACACGTGCAAAGTTTTAAAGTTTTCGCTGGAGGGTTAGAATTTTGCATAAACTGGGAGGACGAAATTCTAAAGCAAGGACAAAATTCTGGTGAAGTTGGGGCCGAAATTACTGGGTTGATGTTGGGTTGTAGCTGTTGGACAAGAAGAGACTATTGGAGGTTGTTGTATCTTATTGGAAGGATGACTTGGTGGAGGAGGAAGATCCTTGGTCTAGGGTCTTGGTCTATCTCATTTTAAATTACTAAAGGAAGAGTTCTTGACTGGGTTTTCCCCTATAAGGGGTTTTAGCACTAGCTGAGTGCCTACATCTGGTGTCCTTGATCTTCGTGTTTTGTTTTTGGTAATTGCTTGATGAACTAAGATAAAAAGAACATAAGAAAGATAATAAGAACTCAAAGATATCATAAGTAATTATCAACTAGAGAAAATCTTTGTCTTTCTAATTTTCTAACAATGTAGAATTAATGCAAATGGAATCATTAGAAGTAGTTATTGTACTGAAGAAATTTGTTTCTAGTGTGTTCCCTATAAAAATCAACATGGTATCAGAGCCAGTCAAAGCGCAGGTGAAAATTATATTTCTCTCTGAAAGGATCAATCTAGAAAGGACGTATTTCTCTAGAAGGTCAAAATTTTGTGGATCTCTGTAAAAAGACTGAATTTCCTTGTTTACCAGAAAATCAAGCTTTTTAAGCATTATTTAGACCGAAGTGTTGAATTTTTATCTAGGCCCTAGGGCATAGCTTAGAATAATTTCCATGTTTTTCACAATATCAAAACATTATTAGCATTATAAAATTACTTCTTTATACAATTATAAGAAAATCATTCATAGGCATGAAAGAGCAATAGAAAATCACAATAGAGATATCAAGAAACCATGACACAAGACACAGAGATTAGGCACACAGCCAGAGAAAAACCCACAAGGGGAAAAACCCAAAACAATTTCTTCCTTATGAGAGAGAGTTTCTAGATTCATCAATACATCATAAATAACAATAGCAGAACAACAGCCAAACCAGCAACCAAAATCATGATCAAGTGCCATGTCAAAATCCAAGTTCCTGAAATTTCAGCCCTCCCTAGAATTTCGACCTCCTCCTGAAATTTCAAACCTCTTGTAATTTTGTTGGATCATAGATGCATGAGACAAAATTGATGTGTCCAAATGAGGAGAAATGACCACCTTTATATAGCCTTCAAGTGGGGGTCGAATGGGTGCCTCTTAAGGGCCCAGCCAACCTAAAACATCATGAGGCCGACTTGAAAAAAATTTGGAGGAAAATTTAAAAATTCAAATTTCCCTTTTCTTTTCCAAGATGAAAATACCAACCATGCCTACCATATTTTCTAGTACTCCCTCTTAGTCAGGGAGGTACCTTTCATTCTCTCTCTCAAGATCAATCTTCCCGACCAATCATAGGTCTCACAGCCCATGGCCTAAGGAAGAGATCACAAATACAAATCCCTCACTGTCAGGATCAATCTCCCCAACCAATCATAGGTCTCACAACCCACAGCTTAAAGGAGAGATCATCAATCTCATCATAAGGAAAGATACATATCATCCAACTCATCTTAATGCATCTCCCCAACCACAAGATCTCACAACACACGACCTAAGGGGCGAATTACCAAATCAATGCATCCCCCGAACCATAAGGTCTCACAACACACAAACTACAGAAGGAATCATCAAATCAATACATCTCTCGGACCACAAGGTCTCACAACATAGCCTACAAGAGGAATCATCAAATCAATACATCTCCCAGACCACAAGTTCTCACAGCACACAGCCTACGGGAGGAATCATCAAATCGATACAAGTTTTCTCTTTTGGAGTATGCTTGTCCTTACTAGTCTTCTTGGATGCGGGAAATGTTTTTTCTAGGTGAGATGTGTCGTCCTCTTCTTCAATCCTCATTTCCTATGCCGTAAGCACTCCATGCAATTCATATTTGCTGAGAATGATTAGATTCGAACTATATTCCAAGACAGATACCTTTGGGTTCAATCTTTTTGGCAAGGTTCTAAGGATCTTTCAGAAAACAATTTCTATGTCGCCAGGTTCTCCCAAACCTTCCAATGTATTTGTTATTTCATCAACACGTTGTAAGTATGCATCAATATTTTCATCTTCCTTCAATTTGAGTTGCTCAAATTTTGCCCTGTAAATTTGAAGCATCGCTTCTTTCACGTTTGAGTCACCTGCATATATATTCTCAAGTTTGCCCCATACTTCTTTAGCAATTTTGCAACTCAATACCTTAAGATAGACAGATTTGATAAGCCCACTGATAATGAGATCTTTAGCCTTTGCATCATATACCATGTTTTTCTGACCTTGTTCATCTTGGGTCACTGTAAAGCCTTTTTCAACGATTTCCCATGCTTCATATCCTTGCGCCAGTAAATGAACCTGCATTCTTCCTCTCCAAAGTGTGTAGTTATTTCCATTGAACAGAGGAACTCTATTCTTATTATACTCCATGATCTCCTTCCAGTTGTTAGACTGCTATTGAAGGAACCAAGCTCTGATACCAATTGTTGGAAACACTGAAGGGTGGCGGGTGGGGGGTGAGTCCGTATTTCTTATCAATTAACACTTTTAAATCTTTTCATAGCATTAGTTAATCTTCAATTTTTCTTGATGTTTATCCAGTAACAACAGTAAACAATAGAACACAATAGGCACACGAATTTCAGGTGGAAAACCCCCTCCTAGTCAAAAACCACCGAACGCTTTTCTAATAAATTCTTTAATCTTCAGCCCCAATTGAAATGAAAGGTACAACTTCCTAGAATTCTAGGAAACATTCTCCAACTCCCACTGGAAGGACGCCCCAACGCCCTGGTTTTTTCAATAGTCAACAGAATGGATGTCCCCACATCCTAGACCGACCTACCACCTTGAAGTGTTCACAAGCTCCAACCTGTAGGTGACTTCATACACCAACCTAGCACCTCCCTGCCACCCTATAATGATCATAAATAAGACAAGTGTGTGGACTCCCATACCAGGGACAATGATCCATGATACAATATGATTCACAATGATTTTCTTGAACTAGACCAATCACCCAATCACATTATGACCTGCAACCCAACCATAATATTATCCAACAATGACACTTATACCTCCCAACAATGCCTCTCCAACTCTAGGCAGATTGACTCTTTTACAATAATGACTCTTTTACAATTTTACAATGATGATTTTTACAATGCTGACTTTTGACACAACCTGATACTTGACTTGACACTGCTTCTTTGAACACTAGCAGCTGTTGACGACCGAGGTATTGTTGTGCTTGCTTCAAGTAATGGTACTTAGGCGTTACATTGTCATTCTAGTATGTGTCGGAGTTGTCCTATTGTGTCCTTCCCGCAGATGCATTAATGAACAAGACCTAAACCAATATACAAACAAAATACTTACATTGTCCTGCAAACCATATGTCAGATAAATATTCAAAATTCAAATGTAAATACGTTCAACATTTATGAACAGAACCCAATCAAACATATATACAAAATACTTACATTGTCCTACAAAAACACATGTCAGAGATGATATTCAAATTAAAATTTAAACACTAATCATACATAGTAACATACCTTGTAGCAAACTTACCCTTTGTTGATTTATGGTAGCATCGGATGTGCTCTAGCCTTGTAACTTTGTATATAGGCTAGGACAGATGTATTCCATAAAACCCAGAAATGGTTTTGGAAAATTCCACTTAGAGATGATTTAATTAAAATAATTAATCGTTTTTTAATGTTTTCCTAAGTCTAAACCAGGGTTGCAGGGGAGCGCACCCCCCCCCTCTCGAAACCCCTCCCAATTCGTGCTCCGAGCAGGAGCCTTTTGGGAGCACATCGGGAGCGTGCTCCCGAAAATGCTCCTGCTCCCTAAACAGGAAAAATGCTCCCTGGTTTTCAGGGAGCGTTTTAGGGAGCGTTTTTTTAAAGAGGGACCATTTTAGGAAGCGTTCTTTTTAAGGGAGGGAGCGTTTTAGGGAGCGTTTTTTTTTAGGGAGGGAGCATTTTCAAGAGCAATTTTTTTGCTTAAAGACTTGGTTCTAAATGAAATTACTTGCTCTCCATTTGCTTAAATCATCCATTTTCCAACCTAACTATATTGTCAATATAATTTGTGTATCAACTATTTTTTAACATATTATGATACAATTCCATTTGGTAATGGCCATTAATTTATTGTAAACCCAGGAAAGGTATATCCTTTAACAATCTTGAGACAAAATTTCCTACCATAAAGTGGAATTGATTTTGTTCAAACTAGTTGAAAAGAATACATCATATTCGTTTATGCAAGGATCAATTGTCAAGATATGAGTAAAGGCTAATTTTCATTAAGGAATAAAAACAAAAGCTTAGCTTTAAGAATCATTGTGTTGTAGTTATTATAAGCAGAATATATGACCCTTGAAACTCAGTGTTTAATTCAACAACAATATCTCTCCACTGTAAAAAGGGCCTTAATATTATGAAATCATTCTTTGTACTATTGTTAATTCCTTACACCTACTCCTTTCTCACATTGAAACCAAGTTAAAAGTCCTTTGCAATCAAGATATGCCATCTTATTGGAGACAATGATATATTTGTTGATGTTTCATCAATTCCTCTACCCTTTTAGGTCATGGCCATATTGCTTGCATGAGATGGGGGCTTGTGTATTTTCCCATCTACTGTTTCTTAGAGATTTTATGACCTTAATGGCAAAGTGGGTAACAAGTTGATGAAAATGCAATTGCTTAAAATTGGGATAATTAATGATATGCCTTCTAGGTTGAATTTCCCATTTCCTTAAAAGAAATTAATTTATTCCTTAGCAACACATTCTACGTATTCTCCACCTGTTGGACATGCTAAATACCTAAGCAATCAGTGGAAGTGCAGATCCCATTCTCCCCCTGGGGACTGACTTACAACTCTAAGATTTTAACTCTATTATATTTTATTAGGCAAGATCCCATTTTCTTTTCTTAAGTGGCCATCACATAAAAAAGCATGTGGCTTCCTGCACAATGATATCAAAATCAAAGCCCCAGTTTAAGCTACCTAATGTGACCCCAACATTACAGTATCTTACTGTATCTTTAGGATGATATTCCATTAGAAGTGTTCCAAAAACTAGATGTGTCATGTGATTTTCTCAATATGTGTTCAGTGTTTATTAATACGCCATCATTTTTAAGATTTTTAAATCTTTACAACCATCTAGATTTATATGGTTGACAATTTGCACATTATTTTGTCCAAGACAAACCATAGGTTAGAGCTTTTTCATTTTCTTCTGGGTTACATCTTGGGAATTTGTGTGCATATTTGACTGGATCATTATCTTTAAGTGGTTGTCTGACATAAAGTATCTTCTCTTCATTCTTACATCTTTACAAATACCCTTTAACGTTTCATGAAATTTGAAAGTTGTTTCATTTCGTTTCATTTTATAACATTCCATTTCATGTTAAATATTCTTTGTTGTAAATGTTACACTTAACTTACAAGTACAACTATGGTGATCAATGAATCGATGATGATAAATGTTATTTTTTGAATTTTGAAAGCTTGAAACTTTAAGATTGATGAATCATGAGACTCAAGAGTCAATATGTTGTATGTTTCTAACTTCTAGATTAGAAACATAATCTTCTAGATTAGAAGATTATAACTTCTAGATGATTGATGTTATATGGTTCAATATATGTTTTTATGTTTTTTATGTCTAATTCATCATTCTACATGCTTTTGTTGACATATGCGCATCAGAATATAAAAAAATAAAAAATATATATATATATTATAAAAAAACGCTCCCAGACCGGGAGCTTCTAAAAATGGTGCTCCCGCTCCCACTCCCTGTTTTCGCTCCCACTCCCAAATAACCTTGGTCTAAACTTAGGGAAACCGATTAATTAAAGGGTATTAATTAAACTAAGTGTGAATCTTCTAGATAAAGTCATGGATCACCTCCAAGTTAATCTTAGCCCTTGATTATGTTTTAAGCTTGGTCGTTGAAGGTTCAACAGAAGAATATAAGGAGGGTGAGGGGCCTATGGAAAATACATTGAGACACTTGAGCCATTGAGCATTTTCGAATTTGTGTGAGGAGACACAGCTTTTGATCAGAATCAAATCACTAGGGCAGGGTTTGCTAAGTGATTATGATTCAGTGATCAGATCCAGAGAGGGGCAGAAGCAGAATCTGGTCAGGAGGACTAGGAGTGCATTTCAAAGAGAGACAGAAGTGACGCAGAGAGAGGTAGCGCAGTTTTCTGAAGGGGTGACATAGTTCTTGCAGAGAATCACGCAGAACCAACACAGTGCCTTCCAGAGTCAGTCCAGAGATAGCTAGAGGTTGGGGTTTCTGAGCCAAGAGGGCCAAAATCCAGTCTTAGATCAGCTAAATCAGTTGCAGAGAAAGGTGACGCAGATCCTCAAGCTTGCCCACGCAGGCTTACGCAGTACCAACCTAGGCAATCACGTAGAGGCAGTGAGGGCTTCACCAATGTTGTTTAGATCAGTCGAAGATTTGCAGAGTGAGGTACATCTCACAATTAGATTTGTTGTCTAGATTTCTCTAAAGGGTTTTCCGGATGATGACACCCTAGTTGTACTCAAGACTTTGCTGCTTAATAATACAAAACCCTCAAATCTGCTGCACCGGTTTTCCCAAGTTGGGTTTTTCCGGGGACTTAGTCCAAAAATAACTGTGTCAAATGTGGTTGTTTTTCGTTACATTTTGTTCAATTTGTTTCAGCACTTAGATTTATTCCGCAACATTATTTGTGTAGAATCGGCTCGCAATTTACTTCGATATTTCAATGTAATGAAATAATTATCAGAATAATAGGAGAAGTAATTCAAATTTGCTGCAGTAGGAATCCAGATCTAGGATTTTTTACATGGTATCAGAGCTTATTCAAGCTGAAGTGCAGGTGAAACACAAGTGAACCAGTAGAATAGCGTTGAAGAGTCTGGGATCTACGCAAACAACAGCAGACCCTCCCAGAAATTGCGCTGTCCAGGCCAGGAGGGCATTACAGCATAGAAAAGGCTCCCTCTGAGAGAGTTGACAGAGGGCTAAGCTTTTTTTGTTGCAGCGTAGCAAATCAGCGTAGTTGAAGGACGCAGTTACTGCACAACAGTAAGAGTTGGCGCATAAGTGTCAGAAAATTTCTGAAAAACACAGTTGGGGATTTCTTGACCTCAGAGGGTTTCTTACTCAAAGAAACTCAGTTTTTTCCTGTGTAGTAGCGGAAGCAGTGACTTACTCCTCAAGGAGTGCGTAAGTCTAGCTAAGCAGAGGGTTAGAGGAAGATTTCGACAAGTTGAGGAGATGACCAGCAATGGACCGCGTGACCAAGATAGATTGGAGGGTGCCTCCAACTATGTTATTTGGAAATCAAGGATAGATTTTCTCCTTGATGAGAATGATCTGAAGGCCCTCATAGAGAGTGCATGTGCAGAACTCTTGGATGCAGCACATTTGAGACAATTCAAGAAGAATATGGCAAGAGCCAAGCGTTTGATCCTAGATGGAGTGAAGGATCATATTGTACCCCACATAGCAGCAAAGACCACGGCTAGAGAGATGTGGATAGGGCTGGAAAAGTTATACCAAGGATATTCCGAGCAGCGGAAGATGTACCTTCAAGAGAAGATGCGTAATATCAGGATGAAGATGGGAGAGCGTTTTGACTCCTTGTCTCGTATTCAGGAAAACCGAGATCAATTGTCAGCAATAGGATCTGCTCCTAGAGACTAAGAGCTAGTAAGGCTCATTTTGAACTCTGTTTCAGAGGACTATCAGGTCTTTGTCCAAAGTATTATGGGCAGAGAAAGACTTCCAAGATGGGAAGCGATGTGGGCAGCCTTACAGCAAGAAAAGTTGAGGAGAGATCTCCCCAAAATCCATTTGGAGGATGGCAGCAACGGTTCAAAGGTCAAGAAAGAGGAAGAAGATAACACTTCCATTGCATCAAAGGGGCAACAGAAGCAGAAGAAGAAAGATTTGTCCAAGATCAAGTGCTTCCGGTGTGGGGAAATGGGGCATTGTGCCACACAGTGTCCTCTTAAGAAAAAGGATAAAGAGAAGAAGGAAGATCCACAAGCAGGAGCTGCCAAGATTGAGGCAGAAAAAGATTGTGCTATGTTAGCTCACATTTCGAAAGGAGAAAAGTGGGCTGACTTGGAGTTGTAGATCTAGAATCTACAAGGAGGCGAGAACCTTGAGTATTTTCGAACTCTTGGATCACATGTGAGCTACGATAGCCTAAAGATACAAGCAGGATGGACAGTTGTAGCGGAAGATGAGAAGGCAGTGCAATTGCTAGCAGTACTAGAGCCTTATCAGCGCAGAGAGGGAGCAGCAGCATCAGCAGTTGAGCAGCAACATCAGCAGTTGAGCAGCAGCAGCTCAGTGCACACCAATGCAGTGCAATGCTCACGCAGTGCAGAGCAGCAACAACGCAGTATTTTCAGAGAGCTAGTGCAAAAACTAGCAGCAGTCAGTCTTATTTTTCAGTTGCAGATCTACTTGTCCAATTTCGGATGTTTTTCTGAAGCAGTAGTTGAGCAGCAGCAGCAGCAGCACAGTAAGAGGGGCAGCAGAGTGCAGAGTAGTGCTCACGCAGTGCAGAGCAGTGCTCACGCAGTGCAGCAGCATGGTTGCAGAATTCAGAGGGAGTTGCAGTACAGTGGTAGTTGCCAGCAACATGCAAAGTCAACAGCAGTACAGTTGCAACATTTTTTCTTGTGCAGTGTTGGTGAGCAGCATCAACAGCACAGCAGCAGATGTTCCAGAAGTTAGAGCAGCAGATTGAGTTGTTTTGCTAGAGCACTTTCCTCGCTAAGAGGGAGTGTTGATTTATGGTAGCATCGGATGTGCACTAGCCTTGCAATTTTGTATATAGACTAGGACACATGTATTCCATAAAACCCGAAAACGGTTTTGGAAAATTCCACTTAGAGATGGTTTAATTAAAATAATTAATCATTTTTTAATGTTTTCCTAAGTTTAAACTTAGGGAAACTGATTAATTAAAAGGTATTAATTAAACTAAGTGTGAATCTTCTAGATAAAGTCATAGATCTAATCTTAGCCTTTGATTATGTTTTAATCTTGGACATTGAAGGTTCAACAGAAGAATATAAGGAGGGTGAGGGGCCTATCGAAAATACATTGAGACACTTGTGTCATTGAGCATTTTCGAATTTGTGTGAGGAGACACAGCTTTTGATCAGAATCAAATCACTAGGGCAGGGTTTGCTAAGTGATTATGATTCAATGATCAGATCCAGAGAGGGGCAGAAGCAGAATCTGGTCAGGAGGACCAGGAGTGCATTTCAGAGAGAGACAAAAGTGACACAGATAGAGGCAGCGCAGTTTTCTGAAGGGGCAACGCAATTCCTACAAAGAATCACGCAGAACCAGTGCAGTGCCTTCCAGAGTCAGTGTGGAGATAGTTAGAGGCTGGGGTTTCTGAGCCAGGAGGACAAAAATCTAGTCTTAGATCAGTTAGATGAGTTGCAGAGAAAGGTGCACAGTTCCTCAAGCTTGTCAACACAGGCTTACGCAGTAGCAGAGCAGGCAATCATGCAGAGGTAGTGAGGGCTTTACCAGCGTTGTTTAGATCAGTCAGAGGCTTGCAAAGTGAGGTACATCTCACAATTAGATTTGTTGTCTAGATTTCTCTGAAGGGTTACTGGATTTTGGCACCCTAGTTGTACTCAAGACTCTGCTGCTTCATAATAAAAAAACCTCAGATCTGCTACACCGGTTTTCCCAAGTTGGGTTTTTCCGGGGACTTAGTCCAAAAATAGTTGTGTCAAATGTGGTTGTTTTTCATTACATTTTGTTCAGTTTGTTTCGGCACTTAGATTTATTCCGCAGCATTATTTGTGTAGACTTCTTCAGTAATTACTTCGGTATTTCAATGTAATGAAATAATTATCAAAATAATAGTAGAAGCAATTCAGATTTATTGCAGTAGGAATCCAGATCTAGGATTTTTCACAGAAAATACATTGAGACACTTGAGCCATTGAGCATTTTCGAATTTGTGTGAGGAGACATAGCTTTTGATCAGAATCGAATCACTAGGGCAGGGTTTGCTAAGTGATTTTGATTCAGTGATCAAATTCAGAGAGGGGCAGAAGCAGAGACTGGTGAGGAGGACCAGGAGTGCATTTCAGAGAGAAGCAGTAGTGACGCAGAGAGAGACAGCGCAGTTTCTTGAAGAGGTGACGCAATCCCTATAGTAAATCACGTAGAAGCAGTGCAGTGTCTCTTGGAGTCGGTCCAGAGATAGCTAGAGGCTGAGGTTTCTGAGCCAGCGGGGCCAAAATCCAGACTCAGATCAGCTAGATCATTTGCAGAAAGAGGTGATGCGGTTTCTCAGGCTTGCCTATGCAGGATTACGCAGATCTAGCGTAAGCACTCACGTAGAGGCAGAGAAGGGCTTCACCAGCGCTGTTTAGATCAGCCAGAGACTTGTAGAGTGAGGTATATCTCACAATTATATTTGTTGTCTAGATTTCTCTGAAGAGTTTGCGAGATGTTGGCACCCTAGTTGTACTCAAGATTTTGCTGCCTAGTAATACAAACCCTCAGATCTGCTGCACCGGTTTTCCCGAGTTGGGTTTTCCCGAGGACTTAATCCAAAAATAACTGTGTCAAATGTGGATGGTTTTCATTGTATTTTGTTCAAATTGTTTCAGCACTTATATTTATTCTGCAGCATTATTTGTGTAGACTGCTTCAGGTATTACTTTGGTATTTCACTGTAATGAAATAATTATGAAACATAATAGAAGAAGTAATTCAGATTTGTTGCAGTAGGAAGCCAGATCTAGGATTTTCCATATGGTATCGGAGCTTATTCAAACTCAAGTGCAGGTGAAACACAAGTGAACCAGCAGATCAGCGCTGAAGAGTTTGGGATTTGATTAAGCAGCAGTAAACCCTCCCAGAAATTACGCTATCCAGGCCATGAGGGCATTCCAGTGTAGAAAAGGCTCCCTCTGAGAGAGTTGACAGAGGGGTAAGCTTTTCCAGTTGCAGAAGAGGCAGTGTAGTAGACCAGCGTAGCTGAAGAACGCAGTTACTGCACAGCAGTAAGAGCCACGACATAAGCGTCATAAAATTTCTAAAAAACACAGTTGGGGATTTCTTAATCTCAGAGAGTTTCTTACTCAAAGAAGCTCAGTTTCTCCCATGCGGCAGCAGAATCAGTGACTTACTCCACAAGAAGTGCATAAGTCTAGCTGAGCAAAGGGTTAGAGAAAGAAATCGACAGTTGAGGAGATGGCCAGCAATGGACTGCGTGACCAAGATAGATTGGAGGGTGCCTCCAACTATGTTATTTGGAAATCAAGGATACAGTTTCTCCTTGATGAGCATGATCTAAAGGCCCTCATTGAAAGTGCAGTTGCAGAACCCTTGGATGCAGCACATTTGAGACAATTCAAGAAGAATATGGCAAGAGCCAAGCGATTGATCCTAGATGGTGTGAAGGATCATATTGTACCTCACATAGCAGCTAAAAACACTGCTAGAGAGATGTGGGTAGGGCTAGAAATGTTGTACCAAGGATCTCCCGAGCAGCAAAAGATGTATTTGGAGGAGAAGATGTGTAATACCAAGATGAATAAGGGAGAACGTTTTTGACTCCTTCCTATCCCGTATTCAGGATACCTGAGATCAACTGTCAGCAGTAGGAGCTGCTCCTAGAGACTTGGAGCTAGTAAGGCTCACTCTGACTCAGTTTCAGAGGACTATCAATTCTTTGTCCAAAGCATTCTGGGCAGAGAAAGGCTTCTAGGATGGGAAGCAATGTGGGCTTACAACAAGAAGAGCTGAGGAGAGACCTCCTCAAAATCCATTTGGAGGATGACAGATTTGGGTCGAAGGTCAAGAAGGAGGAAGAAGATAACACTGCGCTTGCATCAAAGGGGCAACATAACCATAAGAAGAAAGATTTGTCCAAGATCAAGTGCTTTCGGTGTGGGGAAATGGGACATTATGCCACATAGTGTCCTCTTAAGAAAAAGGATAAAGAGGAGAAGGAAGATCCACAAGCAGGAGCTGCCAAGATTGAGGCAGAAAAAGATTGTGCTATGTTAGCTCATATTCTGAAAGGAGAGAAATGGGTTGACTTGGACTTGTAGATCTAGAATCTACAAGTTGGCAGGATCCTAGAGTATTTTCGGACTCTTGGATCACATGTGAGCTATGACAGCCTAAAGACAGTAGCAGGATGGACAGTTGCAGCGGAAGATGAGAAGACAATGCAGTGGCTAGCAGTACTAGAGCCTAATCAGCGCAGAGAGGGAGCAAAAGATGAGCAGCAGCAACGCAGTGCAGTACAGTGCTCACACAGTGCAAAGCAGCAACAGCACAGTATTTTTCAGAGAGCTAGTGCAAAAACTAGCAGCAATCAGTCTTATTTTCCAGTCGCAGATTTTCTTGTCCAATTTCGGATGTTTTTATGTTGCGAGTAGCAACAGTGCAACAGTAGTTGAGCAGTAGCAACAGATGAGCAGCAACAGCGCAATGCACAAGTGGTGCAGTGCAGTGCAGAGTAGCGCTCATGCAGTGCAGAGCAGTGCTCACGTAGTGCAGCAGCATGGTTGCAGAATTCAGAGGGAGTTGCAGTACAGTGGCAGTTGGCAACAGTATGCAGAATCAACAGCAGTACAGATGCAACATTTTCTTGTGCAGTGTTGGTGAGCAGCATCAACAGCACAGCAGCAGATGTTCCAGAAGTCAAAGCAGCACATTGAGTTGTTTTGCTAGAGCACTTTCCTCGCTAAGAGGGAGTGTTGATTTATGGTAGCATTAGATGTACTCTAGCCTTGTAACTTTGTATATAGGCTAGGACACATGTAATCCATAAAACCCAGAAATGGTTTTGGAAAATTCCACTTAGAGATGGTTTAATTAAAATAATTAATCATTTTTTTAATGTTTTCCTAAGTCTAAACTTAGGAAAATTGATTAATTAAAGGGTATTAATTAAACTAAGTGTGAATCTTCTAGATAAAGTAATGGATCACCTCCAAGTTAATCTTAGCCCTTGATTATGTTTTAATCTTGGTCGTTGAAGGTTCAACAGAAGAATATAAGGAGGGTGAGGGGCCAATGGAAAATACATTGAGACACTTGAGCCATTGAGCATTTTCAAATTTGTATGAGGAGACACAGCTTTTGATCATAATCGAATCACTAGGGCAGGGTTTGCTAAGTGATTTTCATCTAGTGATTAAATTCAGAGCGGCAGAAGCAAAGACTAGTCAGGAGGACCAGGAGTGCATTTCAGAGAGAGGCAGCAATGACGTAGAGAGAGATAGCACAGTTTTCATAAGAGGTGACGCAGTCCCTATAGGAAATCACGCAGAAGCAACGCAGTGTCTCTTGGAGTCAGTCCGGAGATAGCTAGAGGCTAGGGTTTCTGACCTAGGAGGGCCAAAACCCAGACTAAGATTAGCTAGATCATTTGTAGAAAGAGGCGATGCAGTTTCTCAGGCTTGCCTACGCAGGCTTATGCAAATCCAGCGTAAGCACTCACGCAGAGGCAGAGAAGGGCTTCATCAACATTGTTTAGATCAGCCAGAGACTTGCAGAGTGAGGTATATCTCACAATTATATTTGTTGTCTAGATTTCTCTGAAGGGTTTGCCGGATATTGGCACCCTAGTTGTACTCAAGATTTTGTTGTTTAATAATACAAACCCTCAAATCTGTTGCACTGGTTTTCCCGAGTTGGGCTTTTCTGGGGACTTAGTCCAAAAATAACTGTGTCAAATGTGGATGTTTTTCATTGTATTTTGTTCATATTTTTTCAACGCTTAGATTTATTCCGTAGCTGCTTCAGAAATTACTTTGATATTTCATTGTAATGAAATAATTATGAAACATAATAGAAGAAGTAATTCAGATTTGTTGCAGTAGGAATCCGGATCTAGGATTTTTAACACCCTTGATTGTTGATGTGTTGTCCTTACCGCAGTGATCCTTGAATGCATATTTTTTCTTGCCTTCTAGAAGCTCGATATTGAATCTGTTGTATCTATATAATTTCGGATTTTTAAGGTCTAAAATTGCGCTCTATGGTGGCCCTCTGAGTCCTCTTTCCAACCCCACAGGTCTAATCAATATTGGATTCTTCAAGAAATAGTTATGCCCTATCTCCTACGATGACCTGATTATAGACTGGTTCAGTAGAGCAAACTTGTACGAAGTGCCACATGTCACTGTTTCAACCTTCGATCCTGAAAACGATATCTGAAAAACTACAGTTCATCCTCTTTCTGTCACTTTTTACGAAATTTGAATCCAATGCTCAAAGAGAAAGTTATGATGATTTTCCCAAGGTTGCCTGTTTGACATGAAATTTGGGAGCCTGCAAAAACTGTAACTTCCTCAGATCATATCTCCGAAAATATAGCGAACAAATATCTGAAATTTGGTCACGCGCTTCATCAGGATTTCAGCTCAAATGGGTTTTAATTTCAGCATCTGAAGCTGCGAAGAAAAAAAGTTATAGCGATAATGCCACGATACCCTATTTTAAGCATAGTTATCAAAATCGGCCGGTTTGAACCGGTAACCGGTCAAACCGGCCAGTCAGCTAAGGCGTCGATATAAACCGCTCAAGCAACCGGGTTAAGGGAGGCCTCTCACCTAAAATGGTTGGTTAACCGGACCTAACCGGCCGGTTAGGTGTCCCATGCTCAAGTTTGTGCTACCATTTCAGAAGGGCAAGGGGGGCTTCACTTGACTTTGCCTACCCTCTCATTTTCCTGACACATCCTCTTGGCAATTAATGGTAATGTTAAATTCTTAAAGTAAAAGGATGAAAATGCTTTTACTTAAATTTTTAACATTACCATGAAATGACTCAGGATGTTTAAGAGTGGTTTCGTCCTCATTGGATTTCATATGGAGAAACTAGAATTTTAGATTTCACTCAAAATTCAGCAGACTTAATGGTTTTCAGGGTTTCATGGTTTGGGGGTTTGCAATGTTTCCATTTGTTTCTATCATGTGTAAGGGTACGAGATTGGCATTTGATCAAGAGCATGAAGTCATTTAAGAACCATGATGTTGGTGGCATTGATTGTTGAACTTTGTTGATGTTGGTGGTATTGATTGTTGAACTCCCCTACCGTGGCTTTAACAAGAATGTACCCTTCACTCAAAGGAAAACAACTGGTTAGGCATGCTAATCTTTTTCTACCGCATTTTAAGGTTGAGGAGATGAACCCTTCACTCAAACCAAAATCACTGGTTAGGCATGTTAAACATTTTCAATTTCTTTCATGTTATAAGGTTGAGCAATCCAAGTATGAAGACTTTGAGCTAAATGATGTTTATGTATCTCTTGTTGATGATCCCATTTCTAGTAGCGATGAATCAATCATGAGTTTCATGAGAGACCATGTTGCTCAGTGATTTGTAGTTTTGATGTCTATTTTTTCTACTACCACTACTACTACTAAAGTTGTAGAGAAGTTTTAGGAGTCCTCAAACTCTAAGCCATATTATTTATGTAGCTCATGTTGATGATCCCTTGTCTAGTAGTGGTGATGATTTTGATCATGATGAGGAGTGATCATGTTGTTGATCACTAATATGTAGTCTTGTATTAGGCCAATGGCCTCATAGCTTGTAGCATTGTTTTTGGACTTTATGGGCCATTTGGAGCCTCATTGCTTATGTATTTTTCGATGATATGTATTGCACTCGGTACCATTTTGATATATTCACCTTTGCATGGTATATAAATGAGCAAACTTTGCATATTTTGTCTCTATTGGCTTGGAATCATGGTTGCAAATCTTAAAAATAGTTTTTTTATTAAAAAATAATTATTTAACGTATTTTTTTTTTAAACCGGTTCATTGAGATCTGACCGCTCCCAGTTAGACCGGTTCCAGTTAGAAACCCGGCTCATAAGGTCCACTGGTCCGGTCACCGGTTCCGGTTTTAATAACTATGGTTTTAAGTAGCGAAATCCTTACATCAGTTGGATATGAGGGTCACAATTTATATAAACGCTGAGGTTGAGAGGGTCTTCAACAAGTGAACATCGGAGGGATTTTAGGAATTTAAATTATTAATTATTGACTATTCAATGACCACAACCAATGATTAGTGTCATGCCACAACCCCATGGGGTTTTAGCCCACTAACTGGGGTTACTAACTTTAAACATGAATATCTCTCAAACCATGAAGAATTACGTGGCATGCCATATATCAACGGAAACATTTTGACAAGTAGAAACCATCCAAAATATCCTTGATTCGGAATACAGAAAGTTGTCAAGTCAAAATTCCTATCCAAGATCGGGGTAGCCCCTGGTGCTACTTGGGTTGACATCAATTACAACCACTAATCAACAGAAATCTCCACAGGATCTGTGCAAGCACTACGCAGAGAGTGATGCAGGAGGCTCAGCATGAGGCTAGAAAGGTGACTACGGGGGCAGAAATTAGCTGTGAGGTGAGAGAAAATTCTCCCAATAATTTTTGCCAATATTTTCCTCGGATTAGATTGTCGGTAGAGCATCTAAATTTTTGTACTCATACTTGCTACTGAAGAATAATAATAAAACCCTCATCTGCTGCACCGGTTTTCCCACATTGGGTTTTTTCGAGGACAATTATCCAAAAATAACTATCAAAATTCTTGTGTGCTATAGAATTTCTTAGTTTCCAATATTTTATTTTCCACGGTATTTTTTTTTTTTTATGGTGAAAATTGCAGCGATGATTTTATTCATTTTTTTCCGTAGCAAATAAACTGCATAATTAAATTTACCATTAGAAGAATAATTTCCAGTTGCTGCAATAGAAGATAACATTTCACAATTTCTGAATGTTAAAACAGCATTTTTAAAATCATCCATTCATAAACTTTCATCCCTCTTCGCACCGTCTAGACTCCATATGCCCAAAGGGAATATTGGCACTCGTCATTCAACTCCAACCACCATAAAATATAAACATAATAAACCACTTCAATTTTTGTTTTACTAAAGCTTATTCTCCATTTAATATTGAGCCTTTCCTGCAAAGCCCTAGTAATCGTGATTCCTAACCCTAGGGATAACCCCCTTGAGGTAGAGAAGAGCTGGTCTAAAGTGTAAAGTGGTATTGTTGCGGTGACAGTGATAGCCCCTAGAGTTACATTTAGGATTGTGTCAACCATTGGGTATTGTTGTGGTGACAGTGATATCCCCTTGAGTTACATTTAAGTTTGTGTCAACCATTGGACATTTGTGGCTCAACTACAACTTTAATCGGTAGCAACCAACATGGTAAACCTGGCTTGCTTTTCCCTCTATAGATGGTTTTGTTGAGAATTGGAGATCCTTGTCTACAGCAGTGTGCTTCTAAATTGAAATTTCAGCAATAAGATCACAGAGCATCTACTTGTAACTGAATTCAACCATAGGCTTTTTACTCCACTTCATACTTAAGCTGAGAGAAACTCAGGGACAGGGAAAAGATGCAAATTTATTTAGTAGAACTACCATATACAAGCCAGTGCAAGATACAAATACTTATGGCTGATAGATTTAAACAATGAAGCATACTTAAAAGGTGTATTACCAAGAATAGCAAACATATTTGAAGAGAAAACTATGAACGGGTCTCTTGTGACACCAAAAACTGCTGGTATTGAATCTACCTGGCACATACATCAAGTTTTGAACCATCAGATTTCAATTTCTACATGAAAATCTCCGATAATAGAAGCCATAAATTGATAAAAACAACACTATAACATTACAGGAAACCCTATTTTAACTGTAAAAACAACCAGGTACACATTGATTACTTACAGCAAATGCAATATCACTCAGCTCCACAACAGCCACTGTCAGGAGCAAAGGTGTTGCCTGCCAACAGAAAAGGCATAAAAAATTTGTTGAAATATTGTGATAAGTTGATTGAAATGCACATTTTGCTTATGATGCTCTCTCAGATTTTGTTAACCAATTGACTACCAGAAAAAGTTTCTTTCCAATGTCTGGCCAGAACTAATAACTATCAAGATGCAGTTTTTTAATTAGCTGTTTGCTATGGAAGACTATACGAAGTAGATGGCTAAACTACAAAGATACCATACTTTGCGGGCACCATCAGATAGTGTGATAAACCGATCTCCATCATAGCTTGCTGTTCATATCAAAACAGGAAAAGCATCAGCATTCTTAAGAAGCTATAGTTAGTAAAATTTAGAAAACAGTATTCAATTGTTTAGGGCCCTAATACCAAAAAATTTCCTTCTAACATAAGTCATTCTTGTTTTAGTCAAAGAGTTCAAGATGGCAGATTTCCCGACCCTACAGTTCCATAATTCAAACTCCAAAGTTCAGAATTTAAAAGAAAGCAAGTGGAGCTACACAAAAAAGAGCATTAGTAATTCATGCCCTGACCTTTCTCCTTCACTTCAGCTAACTAATGAAGTCCTTGTTACAACATAATGTTAGAAAAAGTACGTATTCAAGTACCATCAATCTTTTAAAAGTGGAATGGTAGAAAATCATAGAAATGGCCTGTAAGGTAATGAAAACCTGTCTTAGAGAGAGAAATTTCTATAGATAAAATATATGCATATTAACTTCATATAACCTTTGTTACTAATTTTATCTGGTGTGGTAGACATCAATATATTTACTAATTTATTCAATCTTTTTGGCAATTCTTAGCTTTTAAACTTTTGCATTTCTTCCACCTAGACCAATGTTGTAAACATCGGCATCATGATAAAATCCGAGAGGGTCTGGAAAATGAATAAATCGTAAAAATTGGGAAAAAAATTGGTAAAAATCGGTAAACATTGGCAAAATTAAAAAAATACAATTTTTTTTATAACATCTAAAAGCATCCACAACATCTAACAAATGCATTGTCACATAAATATGAAAAGAAAACTAATATATAAGATGTCAACTGTGACATCACACATAACAATGAATCATGTCTTGAATCTCAAGTCTTGTCTCAGCCTCAAAATATCAACAAAAAATATAATAAATGCATTTCATCCTCATGAGTCATATATAATGAAATTAGGTACCTAAACTATTAACTAATGATTTCCTCCGCCCCCTTTATGGGAAAAAGTAATGGATTTTCCACTAAGAGGAAGAAGGCCCTGAGGTTTGTTGATGTTTTTGAAATTTGGAGCATTAGGCAGAGATTCTCCCAAGGGATCATGCTAATTTGACAAGGGGAGAACGATACATTCACCCATGGGGCCATGCAAGTTTGGCTAGGGGTGATTAGTGCTGAGATTGTGTATTTCGGGTAGCATAAGTTGTGCTCTAGGTCCCAAATTTTGAGGAAGGACTAGAGTTCACCTGATCTAAAAGACCCATAAATGGATTTGGGAAATTTCATCTGGTTTAAGAGATATTAAATTAATTAATCATTTTAATGTATTTCTTAAGTTAAAACTTAGGAAAATAAAATAATTAAAGTAAATTTAATTAAACGTGGGATGAAATTGTCTTAAGTCACACAGAGCAAGCTTTCTTTTAATATTAGCCATTGATTAAAGATTTAATCTTGGCTGTTGATTTGTCAATGAGAAAAGTATAAAGGAAAGGTTTGAGGTCTTTTGTAAGACACACAGAGGCAGAGCACTGAAGCTAAGCTGAGATTCTAGGGCGAGGTTGCTAAGAATTCTCAAGTGCTTAAGTTGCAGAGAGGGGAATTTAGACCAAGGGGATGATCTGATCCCGTGGTCTAGAATACACAAGAAGCAGAGAAGAGATCAGGAAAGACAGCACAGAGGAAAGCAGCACCACCACCATCAAACGACAGCAGCAGCAGATGGCAGCAGCAGCAGCAAGGACAGCAAGATATTCAAGAAACCCTTTAGGGGTTACGCAGATACCGTTAGGGGCAGCGTAGTGACTTTGTCACCCAGTCTAGGGTAACGCAGTCCCTTCCAATGATAGCGCTGAGCATTTGGAGGCCTTCAGAGGCTGACATAGTGTCTTTCAGGGGCAGATCTGGGGTTTCTAGGCCTAGATCTGGCTGAGTTCTGTAAATCCCGTTTGAGGGTGTGGATCAGTCAGTATTGTTGGCCTTAGATCAACTAGGTGTTGCAGATCTAGAGTTTTCTCTGTAGGGTTTTCCAAATCTAGAACCCAGAGTTGTGTATTCAGAAATATTCTTAATAATAGAGCCCTCCAACAGCCAAAGACCAGTTTTCCCACATTGGGTTTTTCTGGGGACAGTTTGTCCAGAAATAATTGTGTCACTTTGTCTATGTCTGCATGTGCTTATTCTAGATCTGAATTGGTAGAGATCTGTTATGTGTTTTGCTTTGATGTTAACTTGAATTTATTCAATTGATAACTTGTATAAGTAGGAGAAGCTTAACCAGATTAACAGAAATAATTTCAACATAAGAATTAAGATTCAGAAATTTCTACATGGTATCAGAGCAATTGCAGATCTAGAAGGGTCACCAGTTGAAGAATCTGAAGGATCTAGCTGCAAAAAGTAGCTGAGAAGCAGATCTGAAGGAACAGTGCAATTTTCAGGAGCAGAATCACACAAAGGAAAGGGTGACGTTGTCCGGCAATGTGTCCTAGCAAGCCCACGCAACTAATGCGCAGAGGCAGCTCAGAAACAACGTTGGTTGGGTCTGAAACCAGCCAGTGTGTTCAGATCTAAATCTATTAGATCCAGAAAAATCTGCAGAAATTCAGAAGAGTTGGTGGGCTTAAACTTCTGAAGTTTTCAGATTTTTAACCTTAGCACAAGTGACAAAGTTTGCGAAAAGATCAGCTTCTCAGAGAGTTTCTTGCCAAAGGAAACTTGCAGTTTGGTCAGAGGATCAAAAAAGAAGCTGAATCATAGTTGATTTGGAAGATTTACAAGGAGGGAAATCAAGTGTCAGAGGGAGCAGAGGGTGCCCAGTTCGAAAAGGACCCTAGATCCAGATCTCTAGAACAGAGAAGAGGAGCTCCAACACATTTTGAGCAGATGGTTCCTCATGGAATGCGTGATCAGGATAGGCTAGAGGGCCTCTCAAACTTTTCGGTGTGGAAAGAAAGGATCCTGATTGTCCTTAAGGCATACGGTCTAAGAGACCATGCAGAGCAGACCCTACCCACACCGACAGATGCGGATCTCCTACGGAAGCATAGAGAAGTTGTTGGGCATGCCAAGCAGCTAATAATGGCCAGTATCAAGGATCATATTGTGCCACACATAGCTGAGAAGAGAACAGCTAATGAGATGTGGAAGGCCTTGACTTCCCTATATGAGGGAAAATCAGTCCAAAGAGAGATGTTGTTGGAGGCCCAAATGAGGTCATTCATGATGACCAAGGGAGAAGACATCGAGCATTTCCTCCTCAGATTGCACTCAATTAGCGATCAGCTGACTGGAACGGGTGCAACTGTAGATGATGCAGTGATAATCAGGACTGCCCTCAATGCAGTCACGAATGAGTGGGAAACCTTTGTCCAAAGTATCTTGGGCAGAGCGGACCTCCCAAATTGGGACAACTTGTGGTCGATCCTGCGGCAAGAAGAACTACGAAGGTTCACCAAGAAGCAGCACAGCCTTGCATTGAGCAAGGTTAAGAAGGAAGAGGAGGAAGATGCAGCCTTGGCATCAAAGAAGCAGTCGAAGAAGAAGAAGGATCTTTCTAAGATCAAGTACTTCTAGTGTGGCAAAATGTCCCAGCCATTGTCCAGAAAAGAAGAAGGACAAGGAAACATCTTCTTCCAAAGCAGCAGTGGCAGATGATGGGTCCGGAGATGATGTGGACATGAGCGCTCATGAACCACATAGGTGGGGTGACATGGACATGTAGAGGAGCTACATGAAAGTGAGGTGGGATCCTTGAACAGCTCATCTCTTGGATCACAAGCGAGCTACGGCAGCTTTAAGACAATAGCGAGACAACTGGAGCAGTGAGTGCATAGATCACAGATGAGGCATAAGCAGAGGCAGATCTGGAGGCTAGGAGGAGTAGCGCAAAGCATAGCAACAGCAGCATAGAAGCAGTTGCAGCGCAGAGGCTGATGTGACTTCAGCAGCGCACTGCAGAGCTGCAGCAACGCAGAGAGCTTCAGAGAGACAACGCAGTGCAACAGCAGCGTGATAGATTTCAGCACAAGGAGCTTATGTGACTTCAGTAGTGTAGAGAGAGTCTGATTACGTAAGCAGAGCTGTAGCTGTGCATCGTTCTTTAGATGCCAACACAGATCTGTAGCCTATGGAGCTTCAGTGATGAGGATGCAGCCCATCTGACTTGTCTGTCAAAGATTGGACAGGAGATTCAGTCGTTTCTCTCAACAACTGAAGTTGCAGTGCAGCAGATCAGCAGTGGCAGTGCTATGAGCAGCACAGATGCAGCATATTGAGAGGCAGCTACAGTATAGTGGTTGCAGTGGCAGTGGCAGAGTCATGGGCAGCAATACAGAATGGCAGAAGCAATGCAGAGTTGAGTGGCAAGAGGCCAAGCATAAGCAGCACAGAACCAGTGCCCAAAATTATGTAATGCATAAGTGTGATGTATTGCTAGAGCACACCCTTGATGGTAAGAGGGAGTGTTGAGATTTTGTGTATTTGAGGTAGCATCAGTTGTGCTCTAGGTGTCAAATTTTAAGAAAGGACTAGAGTTCACCTGATCTACAAGACCCATAAATGGATTTGGGAAATTTCATCTGGTTTAGGAGATATTAAATTAATTAATTATTTTAATGTATTTCCTAAGTTAAACTTAGGAAAATATAATAATTAAAGTGAATTTCATTAAACCTGTGATGAAATTGTCTTAAGTCACACGGATCAAGCTTTCTTTTAATCTTAGCCATTGCTTAAGATTTAATCTTGGCCGTTGATTTGTCAAAGAGAAAAGTATAAAGGAAAGGCTTGGGGTCATTTGTAAGACACATAGAGGCAGAGCACTGAAGCTAAGTTGAGATTCTAGGGTCAGGTTGCTAAGAATTCTCAAGTGTTTCAGTTGCAGAGAGGGGAATTTAGACCATGGGGATGATCAAATCCCGGGGTCTAAAATACACAAGAAGCAGAGAAGAGATCAAGAAAGACAGTGCAGAGGAAGGCAGTAGTAGCAACAGCAGACGGCAGCAGCGGCAGCAGCAGCAGCAACGGCAGCAGACGACAGCAGCAGCAACAGCAAGGACAACGTGATTTTTAGGAAACCCTTCAGGGGTTACGCAGAGACCCTTAGGGGCAGCATAGTCACTACGTCACCCAGTCTAGGGTAACGCAGTCCCTTCCAGTGACAGCGTTGAGCATTTGGAGGCCTCCAGAAGATGACACGGTGTCTTTTAGGGTCAGATCTAGGGTTTCTAGGCCTAGATCTGGCTGAGTATTGTAAATCCTATTTGAGGGTGTGGATCAGTCAGGATTGTTGGTCTTAGATCAGCCAAGTGTTGCAAATCTAGAGTTTTCTCTATAGGGTTTTCCAGATCTGGAACCCAGAGTTGTGTATTCAAAAATATTCTTAATAATAGAGCCCTCCAGTAGCCAGAGACCAGTTTTCCCACATTGGGTTTTTGCGGGGACAGTTTGTCCACAAATAACTATGTCACTTTGTCTATGTGTGCATGTGCTTATTCTAGATCTGAATTCGTAGAGATCTGTTATGTGTTTTGCTTTGATGTTAACTTGAATTTATTCAGTTGATAACTTGTATAAGTAGGAGAAGCTTAATCGTATTAATAGAAATAATTTCTGCATAAGAATTAAGATTCAAAAATTTCTACAATTAGCCCAGGGTAGTATTTCTCCCATTAGCCTTGGTGTCTAGCTCAGGAAGATTGGCCCATGGTACTGTTTGCCCACCACCAAAGAGCGACCCCATAGGAGAATTTTTCTCCTAGATTTGTCTTCAACTAGCAGCCCCTGACAGCCACTAGTGTAGCCAATATTGTGCCAGTTTATCTCCACTCCCTGAGCCAGTCATATGTCCCCTCACCCATTTGTCGAGAGCGTATGTTTGAAGGTGCGCCATCCAATCCTAAAGGTATGTTTTTCATTGTGCAATCGAGTGCTTATGCTTGTTTTTCCTTGGGCACAATTAGGTATGGATTATTGGGAGAGTTGGAAGGAAGAAGGGTTTTGACTATAGTCTTGTTCCCTCACCTTAAATGGGAGATTAATCCTCAACCATAGTTTCGTGGGATCTCCCCTATTGGCTTATAGCTTCTAGATGGGCATTACTTGGGAAACCTCGATTTTTGTAGCGCAGTCCCACTCTCCTGTTTCATATTTTTCACTCCCCTCCGCACATTGCATGCCCTATTTCATCATCTTCCCTCTTTAGGTCCACAAGCTTTGGTACTCCCCCCGCCTTTTGTCCACATGTTTGGGTCAGACCTGGAATGTTTCCCCAGAGGTTGAAGCAGCTAAAAAGAAAGATAAAATCATATCATGGCCACATACCAAAAGAAAAAATACCAAAAAATGCAAAAGTTGGTCGAGACAATAAAAGATTAGCATGTGGGAAAAAGCCGGACATGAGCTTTACCTCTTTTCATTATGGCCATATCACCCTAATTCCTAGGCCCCCCTTTAGTACCCTTTGCATCATTAAGGAACCCATGCATGTCCCAACCCATGGTGGGCAATGAACTGCCCCACCTTAAGGGGGTAATCACTGCTTATATCATACACAACATGCTCTCATCCCCTGGAGCCCCAAGGAGTATAATAAAAGAAAAATCAATAAAAGGTAAAAGGAAAATGAAGAAGGGTGGAAAAACAAAGGTCGAGGTAACTCATGTACCACAATTGCTCCCTCCTACATTCATACACACAAATATGTGGGCATCCCTCATCATTACCACCCTTGAGCCCATGGCATTTTGCCTTGAGACTCTTGTATCCCAATCCACATCATCATTATCCACATGACACCTACCACTTGAAGGATGTACCTTGGACATATATTTCCCTTTAGGGGTTGGAAATGTGAAAATTTCTGAATATAGAATTCCTACTGCAGTGCCTCGATTTACTTTTCCTACTTGAATTAAATTACAAATTTATTTTCTGAATTATTCAGTAAAATCAACAAAATAAACACAACTGCAGCCTACACATTTACAGATCATTTACTGAACATAACGCACACATGACAAAGTGACACAGATTTTTCAGACAAATGTCCCCGGAAAAACCCAATGCAGCTAGCTCTAGAGGGTTTTATTATTATGCAGAATATGAATACAACAATTTCTGGGCACCAAACATGGTTGGCCCGACAGAGAAAATACATGGCAGAAATACCTCTTTCACTCGGAGACAGAAAATATGGCTGATTTACACCCTCAAACGGGATTTACAGAACTCGAGCCCTTTCTGGCCCACCGGAAACCCTAGCGTTGTCCCTCAGCCCTCTGCGTCAGCCTTTCTGGCCTGCGTTAGCCTCTGCGCTGCTCTAGAAGGGCCTACGTCACCCTCTTCGGGCTTACGCTACCCCTGCACTGCCCTGACAGGGCATGCGTCATCACTGAAGGGTTCCTGCTGCCTCTGCGTTGCCCTCTGCGTGGCTCTTGCTGAACTGCGTAGCTCTGGCTGGCCTCTGCACTGCCTGGTATGATGCCTCTCTTTCGTTGTTGTATTCTAGGCCTCGGATCAAATCATCCCTCGCCAATACTGCCCCTCACCGCACTGCAAACTCACTTCGAAATTCTTAGCAAACCACGCCCTAGAATTTCAACTTAGATTCAGTGCTCTGCCAATGTGTGTGTCCTCCAACTGACCCCAAGCCCTTCTCTTATACTTTTATGGGTCTTGGAGATCTCATGTACTCCAGCTCCTCCAAAAAATTTCAGAGCTAGAGAACATCCGATGCTACCCCAAAATCTCAATAGGAAACACCTAATAAGGTTGTTTATTAGCCACTCCTACCTAGGGAGGTAACACCATTACATGCTCAAAGCCCCAAATTTGGAAGGGAAACCCATTATGAAGTCTCATTTGTGCCCTTGACTAACAAGCTTGATTCACTTAGATGCATTAATGAATTATTGTACGTGAAGGTGAGGAGACGCACTGAATCTTATGTGTAATTGGCAAGTGGCTTCATTATGGGTTGGGCAACTTAATTGGGGCCCAAGCCCGCCAGCGGATCATATTGACAATTGTAGGGGATGTGTTGAGAGCCATGGGACTCCGTCATGTGATATGGAATTATCTCATCTTATGGGCGCCCTCAACACCTTTAGCAGCTTCTTCATCGCCCCACATTTTATGCGAGATGATGCACTTGGACCAACAACACCCCCAATCAGCTTAGCATTATATACAGGGTTTGGCAGTTGATTCGAGGCCCAGAGGAGGTTTGTCTCATCCTTGACACATTCGAGGGCAAGCACCATCTTCAGCGTCCTCATTTGGAGCAATCTATAGGCTTATTTTTCATCGGGATACCCATGAGACCAATGCTTGTGCCTCGAAGCCACATTAGAACACCACATGATTATTTACAAGGAGACTAAGGGGCCAACTCCTTGTCCACCATTCATTGAGCCCTCTCCCTCACTATGGCACCTTAAAGACTCAACCCGACCTTCCAACTGCCCTTCTACACCACGATTTCATCATTTTGGCTCACTTACGGATGGCTTCTTCATCACTTTAAGAACTATTTGGTGGGCTTGTCACCAAGGATTTGTTATTTGCACATTATTTTATAATTGCAGGGGTTGTTAGGCTAATTCAAATTAGGAAAAGGATCATATAAATAGAGATGACTCTCATTGTGAGAGATCATCATCATCATCATCATCATCATCACTTGGACTTCTCTTGTAATAACTTATAAGAATTCCACACTTTTTCTTGGATGTTATTGGAGACTTCTATTGATGCATTTCGATAGTTTGGAGGCTGAAATTTCAATCTTTCTTGGAGCTACCTGTTTTTCTATGGTTGGATATATCTCTAGTCGTCTTGTAAGTGCTATTTTGTTGAAGATTTTTTTCCTTGAAATGATGTCTAATGAGTGGAATTATTGCAATTAGCCAAATCTCTTATGCCCTAATTTATTGAATATCATTGTAAAAGATGGTTTGGTTGTAAATTGCATATGTTACTCATTGAATGACAATAGATGAATGTTCCTAGTGGATGGGATTTTGTTTTTTTCCACGAAAAGCCATAAGATGTTGAGTAGGTAATTGTTGAAGAGTGCTTACTAGGGCATCGTCTTTCACCTCCTTGAAGACGAGTTTGGCAAATCTTTAATCACCATAGACTCCATAGTGCAAGGATTAGGCACTGGTCCGAGCGAAATTGGTGGTCAACCTCATTTTCCTTCTCTTTTCTCATCTCCAAAAATTTCAGCCGCTTTTCCTAGATGCCCTAGCTAGGCCATCCTACGAAATTCCCTAAAGAATCCATTTGGACAAGAATTTGCACTAGTGTCTTCTCTAGAGAATCTCAAAATATGGTGGAATTCTCATGGTTAGTTTTCGAGAAAACATGTGCCCTAGTTGTGTCTTTTGAAACCTACCTTGAGCATCTTAGATAAGGTGGTCTTCTCAAGGGTCATTCATGTGAAAATTTCAATCCTGAAAATACTTTTGCAGTGATAGATTTATTTCTCCTACTTATTATTTCCAATAAGTTATTTACAGAATTCTTCCAGTAAATTTCGAAATAAATACTACTACAGCAAACACTCAAGTATATGTAGAGAAAAGAACAGTAAGAAATACAAGCATAAGAATCAATCACATAGACACAATTATTTTTGGACAATTGTCCCCAGAAAAAGCCAATGCGGGAAAACCAGTGCATCAGATGAGGGTTTATATATTATTCTTCAGCAATGAAATTCTTTACAAGGAAAAGACTGGCAGAATTCATTGGAAAACACCTGATATAAATTCTCACGAACCCTCTTGAGAATTTCTGACACCCGGGAGACTCACAGCTCCTCTCTGCGTCCCTCTGCGTGTCTCTCTGCGCAGATCGTGCGTGAGACTGCGTCACCCTGAGTGAGCTCTCTACATTGTTGCTCTATGTTGCCTTCTCTGGTCTTTTGCGTCCTTCTTTCCTCGGCCTCTGTCACTATTGATGCCCTCTGCTTCCTCTGCCCTGCAACTCTACCTCTGAAATCAAATTCTATTCCTTCAAAATCGACTTCCTTCGGGTTACTGAGTGTATCCCTAGCTTGCTTTCCAAATCACCCTCAAGCCTTCCTTTATAATCTTCTCATTGATGAATCAACGGCCCAGATTAGAAGTCTAATTAATGGCTAAGATTAAAACTTGACTTGATCTTCGTTCTCTAGAAGGTTCACACTCTGTTTTATTGATAGCCATTAATTATTTAATTTTCCTAAGTTTAGACTTAGGGTCTCCATTAAAATGATTAATTATTTTAATAAAACATGAACCGAGTGGAATTTCCACAAACGGTTTTTGGGTTCTTTGCAATACTAATGTCCAAACCTCCTTCCAAATTTTGAGACTTAGAACACTTTCCGATGCTACAAAAATCAACACTCCCTCTTAGCAAGGAAAGTGTTTTAGCAATATGTTTGTTGCATGCTGCTCTGTCTTGAAACATCCTCTGCGTTGTTGATGCCTGGCTGTTGCCCCTCATCTACTGCGTTGCCACCCTCTGTACTGCTGCCCATGACACTGTCACTGTCACTGCCTCATATGTACTACAACTCCCTCTGAATCCTCAGCCTATCCATTCCTGCTACTGAAATGGATTCTTGATCATCCCCATCTTTTCTCTGAAATAGATAAAATTTGTCTTCCCCAGAGCTTTCGTGAGGATATCCGCCACTTGTTCTCCTGTAGGAGTGTACTGCAATTGTACAGCTCCCCGTTGGACACAGTCTCTGATAAAGTGACACCTGATATCAATATGCTTCGACCGATCATGTAACACAGGATTTTCAGAGAGCTTGATGCAACTCTGATTATCACATAGAATGTTGGTCGCCTCCATCTTTTCCTTGAGTAAGTTCACAAGAAACTTCCGAAGCCATATGGCCTCACACGAAGCCGTGCTTGCTGCCATATATTCTGCCTCTGCTAAGCTCAGAGCCACGGATTTTTGTTTCCTGCTGCACCAGGAGGTCATTCCTGATCCAACACTGAAACAATACCCACTGGTACTTTTCTGATCTACTAGGCTCCCAGCCCAATCTACGTCAGTGAACCCACTCAACTTGATGTCATTGCCTCGGGTGTATTTCAATCCAAGCTCGACTGTTCCTTGTAGATATCTGAGAAAATGTTTGGTTGATGCCCAATGAGCCCTCCTCGGTTCCACCATGAACTGACTGAGAGTATTGACAGCATAACAGATGTCTGGCCTCGTGTTGACCAGATACATCAGAGATCCTATGAGCTGCCTATACAAGGTAGGATAAGCCTCTTCATCTTCGAACTTGTCAATTTTCTTCCAATTGGTAATCATTGGAGTAGCCATGGGTCTACAATCCTCCATTTGAAACCTGTTCATAATTTCTATAGTATACCTTCCTCGACCAAGCAAGATCTCACCCTTCTATTGCCAAACTTCCAACCCCAAAAAATAATGCATCAGCCCTAGATCCTTCATGTCAAATTATGTAGCTAAATTCTCCTTGTAGACCTTGGTGAGCCTAGATGACCCTCTGTCAAAAATAGATCATCTACATACAGCACCAGTATCAGACGTTCATCCCCTACTCTCAGATAGCAGAGATTGGGATCTGTGTCACTCTTGACAAATCCCATCTTCTGCAAGTAGCTGTCAATTCAACCATACCAAGCTCTAGGGGCTTGCTTCAGTCCATAAAAGGCCTTCTTGAGCCTACACACATGAGTTTTCTGCTCATGCGTCTCGAAGCCCTCTAGTTGTTCAATATATACTTCTTCTTCTATCACCCCATTCAATAATGCAGTCTTGACGTCCATTTGGTGAATCTCCCATCCCATCTGCGCAGCAAGGGATATCACAGATCTAATAGAAGTATATCGGGCTACTTGGGCGAAGGTCTCTTCATAGTTTATCCCTTCCTTCTGAGCATACCCCTTAGCCACAAACATGGCTTTAAATTTCTCGACTGCAGCATATTTGATCTTGTAGATCCATCTCGAACCCACAATTGATCTATCCTGAGGCTTAGGAACCACTTCCCAGACATCATTTGTCATGATGGAGTTGTCTTCTTCTACCATCGCATCTACCCATACCTGATGTTGAGTTTCCTCTTGAAAACTAGAGGGTTCCCCAACCTGGGCTACCAAGGCTTGGTACCTTTCAGGTTGTCTGTGCTGCCTCTTCTCATTTTTGGGGACTCTGACAAACTCCTTTGCGTCACTCAAAATTTGTCATAATTCCCTGCTCGTCCTACCACTGGTAGTGGGTGGATCTACCTGCTCTCCTTCCTGCAACTCCTCTAGAGATGTATCCCTTGGATCCCCATGCCTTGGAGAGGCACTCGTATTACCATCCATAGGTCGCTGTGGTTGGAAGAGTGGATCCTCCTCAGATTTCATAGCAGAAGGCATCTCCCAGGATTTCCTGAAGGCCCTTTCCTCCATGAACTTCACATCTCACCGTACTACAATCTTCCTGCTCTCAGGAATGTAGATGCGGTAAGCCTTTGCATTCTCGCTATATCCCACCAGATATCCCTTTTATGTAGTCTTATCCAAATTCTTCCTCTTCTCTTCAGGCACATGGCAGTATGTCGCACTCCCAAAGATCCTAAAGTGGCTCACCTCTGGCTTCTTCCCAGTGAAGACACTTTCTAGAGTGATCTTCCCCAATGCACTATGAGGAATCATGTTCTGTACATAGACAGTTGTATTACAAGCTTCAGCCCACAGGAATTTGGGCATGTCTATATCATAAAGCATTGCCCTTGCAGCCTCAACAATAGTTCTATTCTTTCTCTCTGCAATTCCATTATGCTCCGGATTATACGGAGCGGTCCACTCCCTTCTGATACCTTCCATTGCGCAGAACTCTGTGAAGTCTTTATCGATGTATTCTCCACCATTGTCTGATCGCAGTGTCTTTATCCGCTTTCCTGTCAGATTCTCTACCATAGCTTTAAACTCCTTGAATCAATCAAAGACTTTGTCCTTGATCTTCAGAAAGTAGTCTTCCTAGAATGCTCATCAATAAAGGTGACGAAATATTCGGCACCACTAAGAGCTCTAATGGACATTGGTCCGCAGATGTCTGAGTGTATTAAGTCCAACACACTCTTAGCCCTATTGCTACTTCTATGGTACGCTGCTTTGTCATACTTTCCCAATACGCACCCTCTGCAGACATCGTCTCGCTTGGTGCTCAATTCTAGAACTCCCGTGATAGTCTTCTTGAAAATTCTTAATGCCCCATGGTGTAAGTGCCCCATTCTCCTGTGCCATAGTACATTCAAATCCTTCTCATCAGTGTTGCTGTAATATCCCCAACGGGAAATAGACAGCAATACAAGCATACGACTATATAGAAAAATGCCAGAAATTTAACATAAAGCAAGTACACATAAAATGCCAGGAATGCTAAGCCATTTTATTAATCTGAGAATATAAATGGGTACAATGGATAATCAGAATAAGAGCACCTATCCTTGCACAAGGCAAGTGAAGAACCCTCTCAGAAACAGGAAATGGCTGCTACAGTGACTGTGTCCCAGCTGCTGGAAGAAACTGCCGTAAACTGCTGCTGCTGGAATGAACTGAAGCTAGGGGCTGATCCCCTTGCCGGAATGAGCTGAAAATCGGCAGACCACCTGAAATCGCCACCCCGGACAAAACCCAGAAACCATATACAAAATGGACCACCTCTGAAAATCACCCCAAAAACCCTCCTCCTAGAAAAACGTTGTCCCTCCAGGACCAGCGCAGACACCAACTGAAATAGACTGAAATGGGGCCACAACTCCTCAGGAAACTCACCAAATGATAAACGCTGAACCTCCACACCGGAATAGGCCTGAATCTCCTGCAGAAATCTCTACCACTGAATAGCTCCAACTCAAACTGCGTCCTCCCTCCAAGGACTGCGCAGTCACCCAATGAAGCTCAGCTCCTCAGCAAAACTACCAACAAAACACCTGCAAATCTCCTGCTAAAGACTGAAGAAAAACCTTGCCCGAGTAGGCACTCGAAGTCCCCCGGGGCCAAGGCTGAGATCTCCGACCGGAGACACTTAGTCGCACTAAACAGTGCTGCAGACCGACTAAACAACCGGCGTGCTCAAGTAGACAGAAGTCTAGCTCAAAATATCATCAACATATCAATAATGCCAAATGAGGTGAAACTCCCACCTTTTATAGTGCTAGCTCCCCTCAAAACCCTAACTGCGTCCCCTCTCTCCATAAGCTCCTCCTATGCCTGCGCAGTTGCTTCTAGAGGCTACATGAGCCTCCTCTCATGTGTGGTGTGGACCCCCAAGGCTCCCCCTTAAGTTACAACGTTGCCTCTACTAGGGAAACACTTTATTTTATTTAAGTGAGTTAGACCCCTTTTCTCACTTTTATTTATTAATTAACTATAGTCGGCAAAACTATACAAAAATCAAATATTCCAATTAGCGGCGCTAATTAGGAATATTACAGTTGCCTATCACTGCCATTGGGGATTCAAGCTGTAACTTGTAGAGTTTATTGCTCGTGACTCTGATTTGTGCCTTGTTCTTCCAACTCAGGTGTTCGACATATACTCTTTTGCCAATGAAGTAAACGCCATAACCTTTGTTTTGAAGTTGCGACACAGAGAGTAATTTCATCCCCAAACCAGGCACATGCAGCGCATTGGTGCCCCGAAGCTTATTGCCAGCTTCTGTTTGAAACACTATGGTACCTCTTCCAACAAGGGTACATTTCGCCTTAGTGCCCATGGTGATTTAAAAATTCATCTGCTCTTCTTGGTAGCTTGAGAAACATTCTCGTACTCCCATCATGTGAGCATAAGCCCCACTATCAATATACCAGATCTCAGGAGAAGCAGAGCTTGACACAGAAGCAAATTCTTCTTCCAATCTGGATGCCAGAACAGAAACGTCGTGATCCATCTGCTCTTTCATGCTTTCCCTCTTATGTGGAGAACTGTGTAAACTCTTCTGACTTGTTGTTGCAACAACATCTGATCTTCGTTCCATCGTCGGTTCTCTGCTCCTGTTACTCATCTTTGCTCGGATACCATGTGAAAATTTCAATCCTGAAAATACTTTTGCAGTGATAGATTTATTTCTCCTACTTATTATTTCCAATAAGTTATTTACATAATTCTTCAAGTAAATTTCGAAATAAATACTATTGCAACAATCACTCAATTATATGCAGAGAGCATCATGGTAAGAAATACAAGCATAAGTGTTAAAATTAGATAACCATGGTGTTCTATGCTTGATGCACTTTTACTTCAATCTTTCTAAGGCCCAATACAAAATAGCAATCACATAAACTTGAAAGTAAAATGCCGATAGAACACAATAATAGATCAATAGAAGACAAGCCAAATATAGATAAGATTTACAGTTCATTTTGTCCAGCAAAGATATGAGATATTGTGGTGTTACGGCAATCAGCAGGATACTTCAACCAGCAAAGTCTTTCTTGGTCAGCCAGCACTTTCATGTGTCACACCCATAGACCTCAAAGATAGCTCATCACAAGTCAATGCAAGTCAAACTAGGGACAGCGCAGAAAAGTCAATGCAGGTAGCTTCAGAAAATTCAATGCATCAAACTAGGGCTTCGGTCAAACAGCCCAGAATTCCACGATTTTAGTGCCCAGCAGTATGACCTCCTAAAATCGGAATTTCTGCAAAAGATTGAGGTCAAACGACCAAGGGTTGACCACGGTCAACGTTGCAGCAGAAAAAGCCCTAGACAGATCAGCGCAGAAAACAGAAAGCCTTAAATAGATCAACGCAGAAAACAGCAAGCTTTGCTCCACACGTATGAGAAGAAAAAGGCCTCCAACAGCTATCGAACCAATCAGATCACAAAGAGAGAATGTGTGATGAGATGATGAGAAAATGACCTCCAAGTCTCTCCAATTTATATCCATCAATGAGGGTGTGTGACACATCTCTAAGGCATGTGGGATAAATCTGGCCGACCTTGCACATGTGGAAAATAAATTCAAAATCAATGTTCAGCTCATCTGATCAAGATGATCTTTAAATCAATCTTGCACCTCTCTGAAAGAGGAATCCAACAAAAATATGACCATCGTCATATGAGTAGTGCAACATGGAGTTTGGACCTAGTTGCCCAACATTAACACTCCCTTTCAACTAGGGAGAACTCTGTCTGTCCACAAGTGCCATCCATCATTTACCAAACCAAACATCGTGCGTCATCCCGTCGTAACCTGCTTTGCTGGGTCTTTATTTCAGAACAAAGGGTGAGTCATAAAAACATCACACACAGCTGACCCGAAGTCAACTTAGAGGTAAAAACCTCTCTCGGACTCAAAAGAGTCTCCTACTAACCCAAAGTTAGTTTACTGACCCGAAGTCAGTTTAGAGGATAAAACCTCATCATACTTTATCCCATATCAAGGTGTTGGACATGTGCCATCCTAGACATAGAGAGTACGGCACTATCCGATGCATCCATCGGTCTTGCCATGGTCTTTATCCACATTTCTCACCTCATTGGCCAAATGAGAGGTACTTCCCATGAGTCTGAAACTCCATGGGTAGGATGTGTGCGGGGCACAGATGAGAGAGAGGCAAACCAACTCAATATCATAACTGTCGAGCAAAAGCACAACAAGATTCCGTAAGCCTAGCCTCGTACGTGCTTATAGCTCCAAGAAGCTATCCCCAAGCCCCTTAGAGCTCTCAGAGCTCATAGTCCAACTCAATCAGGAACCTCAAAATAGGATCTTTCCACGATTCCAAGTTTCTAACGGAAGGTTAGGAACTTGACCTTCCCCAAGGGCTTCGTGAGAATAATCGCGACCTGCTCATTAGTTCCTATATGATCGAGCCTTACGGCACCTCGCTACACCATATCCCGGATAAAGTGGTACCTGATATCAATATGCTTGGATCAATCGTGGAACACGAGATTCTCAGAAAGACAAATCCCACTCTGGTTATCACAGAGGATAATGGTGGTCTCTAGCACATGCCCGAACAGCTCACTGAAGAGCTTTCGCAACCAAACAGCTTCACAACAGGCCATACTCACTACAATGTATTCGGCCTCAGCGGTGCTCAAAGCCATTAACTTCTGCTTCCTGCTCATCCAAGATATCGAAGAAGAACCCAAGGTGAAGCAACATCCATATGTGCTCTTGCGATCCACCACACTGCCAGCCCAATCGACATCAGTATATCCATGGAGTCTCAAACTCCCGGCAGTGTATCTCAGCCCATGGTTGATTGTGCCCCAAAGATATCTCAACAGATTCTTGGCACGAATCCAGTGAATGTGATGAGGATCAACCATATGTTGACTCAAATTGTTCACTGCAAAACATACGTCCAGACGGGAGTTCACTAAGAACATTAGGGACCCCACGACTTGTCGATACTCAGTGGGATTTTCTAGAAAGGGCCCAGCAATGTTTCCACTCAACTTTTTACAGTTGAGTTCCATCGGTTTCGACACAGACTTACAGTCCACCAAACCAAATCTCTCCAAAAGCTTCACGACATATTTTCCTTGAGAAAGGAAAATCTCGCCTGGCCTCTGCCAGACCTCCAAGCCTAGGAAGTAGTGCATCAGTCCTAGGTCTTTCATCTCAAACTCAGAAACTAGCTCCCTCTTACACTGATGAATGAGAGGGTCAACACCTGTCAGGAAGAGATCGTCCACATACAGAACCAAAATGAGAGGCCTTTCTCTATCAACCTTAAAATAAAGGTTCATATCAGCATTACTTCGAGTGAAGCCTAGCTTCATCAAGTAGCTATCTATCCTCTTGTACCAAGCCCTGGGGGTTTGCTTCAACCCATAGAAGGCTTTCTTCAACCTTCATACATGGGTGTCTCTATCTCGGACTTCGAACCCCAGAGGTTGCTCCACATACACCTCTTCCTTTATAGATCCATGCAGAAAAGCGGTCTTCACATCCATTTGATGTAGACTCAATCCTTGCTTTGCAGCAAAGGCAATAATAGATCAGATGGTGGTATAGCGGGTCACGGGTGCAAATACATCATCATAATCTATGCCTTCTTTTTGAGAGAAGCCTTGGGCAACAAATCTTGCCTTGTACTTTTCAGCACTTCCATTAGATCCATGCTTGATCTTATAGAGCCATTTCAGATAACAACAGATTTGTCCTTCGGTCTCAAGACCACTTCCAAAACATCATTCTTCATAATGGACTCATATTCTTCATGCATAGCATCCTTCCAAACTTGATGCTTTACGGCTTCTTCAAATGATCCAGGCTCAGACTGTACTATCGTACTCATGGATGCTATATACCCTTGGTATCTCTTCGACTTCTTGCTTTCACGGAATGTCCCCCTTGGGGCAATATGTCTCTCGACATCTGCGAGAGTGTCCCTGAGCCATGAGGGTCTTCTCTTATTTGAAGGAGGTGAATCAATAGGATCCATAGGTCCTTCAACATCGGGCATCCATAGGTCCTTCAACATAGGATCCATGCTTGACCTTATAGAGCCATTTCAAGGTGACAATAGATTTATCCTCTAGTCTTGGGACAACTTCCCAGACATCATTCTTCATAATGGGCTCATATTCTTCATGCATAGCATCCTTTCAAACTTGATGCTTTACGGCTTCTTCAAATGTTCTAGGCTCAGATTGTACTATCGTACTCATCGCTGCTAGATACCCTTGGTATCTCTTCGGCTTCTTGCTTTCACGGAATGTCCCCCTAGGAGCAATATGTCTCTCGGCATCTTCGAGAGTATCCCTAAGCCATGAGAGTCTTCTCTTATTTGAAGGAGGTGGATCAATGGGATCCATAGGTCCTTCAACATCGGGCATCAGGTCATCCTTCAGCGCTTCCAGCTTCCCTGCTTCCTCATCTTCTTTGTCTTCTTTGGAGCTAGGAAGATTTCTTACTTTCTTGAAGGCAGCATCTTCATCGAAGGTGACATCGTGGCATATCTCCACTTCTCTTTGACTAGGCACATAGATTCTATATGCCTTCGAAGTTTCATTGTAGCCCACAAACATTCCCTTCTTTCCAGAAGCATCCAACTTGCTTCTCTTTTCTTTCGGCACATGAAAGTAAATAGGACAACCAAAAACTATAATATGAGAAACATCGGGTTTCTTACCAGAGAAGACTTCTTCAGGAGTTTTGGAGTCCAGAGCGGAATGCGGGCATCTATTTTGAACATACACAGCAGTGTTCGCAGCTTCTCCCCATAGAAACTTCGAAAGACCTTGGTCACATAGCATGGCGCGGGCAGCTTCCACAATGGTCCTGCTCTTTCTTTCAGCAACACCATTTTGCTCAGGAGTGTATGCAGTTGTGGTCTCCCTCTTAATGCCAACTTCTCTACAAAAGTCATTAAACTCATTTGACTCATACTCGGTCCCATTGTCAGTCCTCAAAACTTTGATTTTCTTCTCAGTTTGATTTTCCACCAAGGCCTTGAAGGTACGAAACCATTTGAATGCTTCGTCCTTCTTCTTCAAAAAATATATCCAAGTCTTGCGAGGGAAGTCATCTGTAAAAGTCATGTAATAGGAACATCCTCCCAAGGATGTCACAAGCAGCATACCAGATAAGTCAGAATGTATCAACTGCAAGATATCAGTTGTCTTCGTGACACTTGAGGGGAATGGTCCCCTTGTATGCTTCCCTTCAGCACAACCCTGACATATACCTTCATGATCATCTCTCAATTCAGGCATCCCTGTCACCACCTTCCTTGCATCGGGAAGGACTTTGTAATGAAGGTGTGCAAACCTCCAGTACCATAACTTTGTTTGAAGAGTTGTATCACATGTCATAGCCCCCAATGGACTTCCTCCAACCTGATAGAGTGTATCAACTCTAAAACCAATAAAAAGAGCTTCCTTGAAGTTCTTCTTCCAGGATAAGTACCTTTCCATCAACGAATGCCAACTTGAACCCTTTGTCTTCCATTGTCAAAAAGGACACAAGGTTCTTCTTCAAATCAGGTACATACAACACATCTTGTAATCCGATGACTTGACCTTGATATAAATGGAGGGTCACAGTCCCTGTCCCTTTCACAGGATAGGTGCCATTATCTCCAAGGATAATTTACAGATTAGTATCCTTCTCAACCAAATCAGAAAGGGCTTCTTTATAACCAGTGAGGTGCCTTGAAGCACCACCAGCGATTAACCAGACATCCAGGGTGTCGGGTGGAGATGCAGCAGAGAGGGCAGATACAAGAATAAAATCATTTCTCTTATTATCAACAACATTAGACTCATCGTACCTGGAATTTCTTGACCTCTTGAAAGATTGCCTATTTCCACTACAATCAGAGGGAGCTTTCCTTTTTCCTTGGAACTTCTTGTTCCTGCCATTCCTTCTCGAGGTGTTGTTGGCATCATTCCTGGGAGAGTCCCTTCTATTAGGGCACTCTCTTGCATAGTGACCAGTCTTGTTACAAGTGTAACATCTTCCCTTCCTTCCTTTGGGCCCCGCTCTACCATGGTTTTGATTTCTTGGGCCACCACGGTTCTTCTTCTTTGCATGAGCGGCGAAGGCAGTAGGGTCACTTCCATTACCATTAGAGGCGTACTCCATCATTCTTGTTTCCTCTGGAGTGCATCTTGTCAATATTTCATCAAAAACAGGAATCGCGTTATTATTGAGAATAGTGGTATTGAATACATGCCAATCATGGGGGAGACCTCCAAGTGCAATAAGAACCATCTCTCGATCAGATATTGCTTCCCCAATAGCTAGGAGGTTATTCCTGATTTCAATGAGCCTCATAAAATAGGATTGAATAGATTCATTGTAAGGTCCTTAATTTCTAAATTAGACTAAGAAGCCTACTGTTAATCTAATTTAATTCCTGAAATTCACCATAAGAAATCTAGCAGGTATAATTATCTTTTATCCTCAATTTCTAGGTAGACTTAAAATCTGAATTTTCAATAAGTATTAAAATTATTAACACTGTAATTTTGATTCTAAAATTCAGAATAAGAATTTAAGCAGTAATTCAAGATAAGGAATTCAACAAATAAACTAACATTTACCTTCATAACAAAATTCATGAAGTATATTCTTAAACATTAACCTAATTCGGTTTTCGATGATGATTTTCCTTGTTGTAACTCATGCTCCACTGCCTCTGCTCTTATTTTCGTCCAAAAGACTAAAACCACCCAGTCAACTGAATACTGCTGCAGTATTCAGTTCCAAAACACTCACTGCTACAATATTCGGTTCCAAAATACTCAAATTTGAGATATTTTGGCCCCCGTGCCCAAAATCTCAGAACAATTGGGACTTTGTAATTCCTGATCTGCTTCATCCTTCCATCTCTTAACTCAATTCTTCAATTCTTCAGAAATTCTCTTCTTCATTCGTTCTCCCCCCTTTCTTCTACTCTCCATACGGTTAAATATTCCATGTTAGGCGGTTGCCACCTCCTCACCGCCTTCTTATTCATTTATTAGGTACATACATGTAATCTCCATTTTTGAATGAGGATACATATGAGTTTGCTTTAAATTCATAATTCTTTTTATTATTTTAATTTATTTTATTTTAAATATATCAAATTATAATATATATATATATATATATATATATATATATATATTAAATTAATTTCTTTTAATCATATTTAAATTAAAATATATCTTCCCATATATTTACATTAATAGGGTTGGTAGACTATATAGCTTAATAACAGTTAAATAAGAACTATTTTTCTTCACTAATATTTTAAGGTACCAAGTCCATTTATCCTTTACTCAGACATCCTTCATAAATAATTATACTAGTGTAAGAAATACGAAGTATGCCTATGTAGCTATCATACGCATATAACGTATGCGTACTAATATCTTTCGTTCATAATTTGAAATGGATCATTACATTACTCCCTCCCTTTAAAAAACTTCACCCCGAAGTTAGGGTTTATATGATATATTTAATTATTTCCATGGTTGGTGTGATTATGTGAGGATTGCACTTTAAGATAAAAAATTTGTTTGGCCAATTATAGTTATATTCTTTAATAGTTAACTTAATAGTTATATTCTTTCCAAAACTGATCCTAAAGCTATTCTAGAATCATCGTATCCTTCCTAATCTCTTCCGCTCCCATCTTATCCATCCTCTACTGGGTATGCAATGGTGTCCTATAAACTGATCTAACCATTCATAGATAGTGTCGACTCTATCGACCTGATATCCCAATAGGCATCTAGCAGTCATCATCACATGTCTAGGGTAGTGTGACTCGCATAGCCCTCCCATGACTCCAGATTTGGAAGATAAACGGTGGGAAGTACCTCCACCCCTCCTAGTAGGACCAAGGGTAACATCTTATCATGAAATCTCATGGAGTAATCATACATGTACTAAAGTTTGTATTAGTTTACTATGATGGTATATATATATATATTGGATTAAAATGAATTCAAACTAATTTCAAACCCACAGATACGTAAAAACATTTGAAAATAACAAACAGAAAGTATTATTGATAAAAACATTTAAAATATCAAACTTGAAGGTAATAGTGAGAAGAGCCAAAAATAAATTAATCACAATATCATATCCTTCTATTCTGTCCTGCGCATCCACTATGGTTTGATATTTGTATACGACAACATTTATTTATTTTGGACATTTTAGTTGAAAATATTGATGTGACGGATTCTATTTTTAGTTTGGAATACTTTCAGAGAGGAAAATTTGTCATATATATAATTATATTTATTATACTTTATATATATTTTAAATATTATTTGCATTTTAAACTTTTGATTTTATTGTAAATTGGTTTTATTATAAATCTGAAATAAAAGTGTTGGTTATGCAAAGTCGAATTGGATCCAAGATGTAAAATAATAAAAAAAATCTTTAAAACTCTTATTATAAATGAATTATAACCTTACTTCAGATTTATAAAGCCAAGACCATTTTAAAATCGACATTTAAACTTGACACTGTCATACATATACATTTTCTGTTGATAACATAAAAACGACGAGATCAATGAATAAAGCTCGTCGATTTATGTGAAAACATCTTTAGGTCATTCCAGTGTTGCGTTGCTCCTTTAATAGTCGTCTATTGTGTATATTTAAAAAAAAAGGTCTTCTCTGTCCACCGCATAGGAACTTCCCACTATGAAGCAATATAGCTCCTCTTCTCCGGTTCACGATGGGCAATTTAATTTTTTTTTTTTTTTTTTTGGATAATTACTCATTGACAGGGGATGTTGTTGGCGGCGGGGAGGCAATGCTTCCACAACAATCTATAAGCCACACACACTACCGTTGCACCCACCGACATGGCCAGCTGGTGAGGAAGGTTATGTCAAGTCGGCAAGGTAGGGGAGGTGAGGCATTAATAATATGGAGTTCTTTCCCGCAATCGATAAGGTTATCTTTGAAGATAATGAGATTCCATGATAGGGTGTTAACCCTGGTTTTATTATGGAGTTCTACTGATATTATCTTCGAAATTCTAGTTATTCTCCGAACAAAATGCCAAAATTAGCTCTGTACACTGTTATGACATTGTAATAAACTCTCTAGTTAAACTGTATGGTTAAAGTGTCCGATTTGGGTACTACATCTGGTATCAGAGCTAAGTTTTCCAACTCTCGGACCTGAGAAAATCATGTTAGAATTTGTGCTTTGTATTTAAACTGTATTCATTATTAGAAAATTGGGTTTCTCGGGAGGAAGCAATATGTCTTTCAATAAATACCATTAAAATTCATTGGCAGTGTCTGTCATTCTATCGGGCTTGTGACTGAAAATTCAACGAAAACCTAAAGTTTAATTTTCACATGTTGAATTTCACGCTACACCCATGTGAGAGCTTCATTTTTTTTTATGCTGCCTGTCAGATGAACTCTTGGCGAGGACCGTAGCACGCTTTCTATGGCTCGGTGGGTTTCTGTAAATATCCGCAAATACCCACGAGCTCCAATTTTCTATTTTACAAGTCATCCAAAATATTTTTTGGTTCAAACTTTCAATGGGTGACGAACTGTGTGAGTTACTTTATAGGGTCTGTTTCTTTTAGAAATTTTTATTAATTAGGACATTAATTTGAAAATGGTTTATAGTAGTTTTTTGTCGCATTAGTAAAAAAAAAAAAAAAAGGGGTATTTTTCATTCTCAATTAAATCGGCAACCAAGAAACTCCTAAAAAAAAAATTATCTGAAAGTCGTCAAGGATCAGTACCAATATTTTATGTCCCGAGAAGGCAAAATTTAATGAGAAATGTCGTGAAAGGAATCTCTATCTTGACGTTTTCGGTGATTTTGGACCCAAAAGCTCGAGAGACTAGTAAATGCTTTGAATGTTCACAATCTCGGCTTTCCTTCCTTGAGATAGAGATACATCTTTGCCGTTGAATGGTTTGGTGAACGAGCTATTGGTTTAAAAGTTACAAATTCGTATATCATTCACTCTGAATTTGTGTTTCCACCATAGTATATGAGTTTACGTTAATTCGATTTCACAATTATAATGGCTCAATATATACAATATGTAACTTTATAATGACGTATAATGTACAATACTAATATTAATATATAGCAGAGCGAAAATAAATGTTAAATCTCAGCTATGATACCTTGAAATGTCAAGCTTCCGGCTCAGATGGTCGCTTCTAAATCTAACATTGGCTGCCCTAAATCTATTATAACAACAGTAATCACCATTTCTAATTATTGAACTAAATTGATCATCGTGCGTGGGTCGCTAGTGCAGAATTCAGAGAGTTGATATTATTATCTAAATGCTTTTCGGTTGCCTTACGTTTTAGTGCTTCTGATATCCACCGGAAAACCAAACTTAAGATTTATACATTACGGTGAAAGAACCATTGTATAAATTTTATAATATCAGTCTAGATTAAAAATGTAATGTCTTTGTTACAAATATTAAGATTTAGTGAAATATTCCTACTTTTAATCTTTGATAGGGAACCAATAAAAATCTATCCATATTTTCAAAGTCACGGAAATCATCATTTGTCCTTTACGCAATGTATCGTTGTATCACATCAGATTTTTATATTATCATCTTACTGGAAAGGGATTTATTAATAAATATATTTAGATAAGCTGGATATAAAAATCCTTGCACAATATGTAAAACAGATATCCTTTATGCAATGTATCACATCAAATTTATATCTTCAGCTTACCGAAAGGAATTTTAGTAAATATAAATTCATGAAAGTTCTTCGCTGAGGTTCGATGTACAAATATGTACATAATCCACTGAAATGTATTTGACATTTACGTATGTAAATATTACATACCTACTTCTATTTGACCATGTTCTCCGTAGGTTATACCATTAATCACTGTTACATTTCTAATTCTGAACCAAAAATAAAATAAAAGTAAGAAGTCACTACCAAGGTAAAATCCCTTATTTGGAGCAAAAGATTTAGTAAATTGTCGACCCCTACTTTCGGAAGCATTTCATATAAGGTATATATAAAATATTATAATTTGATATATTTAAAATTATTTTCTTTTAATCATATTTAAATTAAAATATATCTTCACATATATTTACATTAATAGGGTTGGTAGACTATATAGCTTAATAACTGTTAAATAAGAACTATTTTTCTTCACTAATATTTCAAAGTACTAGGTCCATTTATCCGTTACTCAGACATCCTTCATAAATAATTATACTTGTATAAGAAATACTACGTATGCCTATGTAGCTATCATACACATATATCATATCCTTACTAATATCTTTCGTTCATAATTTGAAATGGATCATTACATTCATCCTTACCCTTTTTGATACTCTTCAATTGATTCTTGAAGAAGAGGATTTGATTAGCATTGCTAGCCCTCAACATGCTCACCAACTTATCATACATCTCCTTAGATGTCTTCAGCTCAGAAATATAAGCAACCAAGTGCTTATGAATAGAATCCAAGATAATCATCTTTGCTTTGATTTCCCAATTTCTATACTTTGTCTTCGTGGCAGCAACTGCATTTGATGGAGGCTCTTGAATATTCCCCTGTACATAGTCCATGACATCTTGATCTTCTAGCACCAAATCCAAGGACATCTTCCATGCATGATAATCAGACTTATCAGTCAAGTTATCATCAGCCTTGAAACCCTTGTAGGTTGAGGAGGCCATTTGTCCTTGATAGGATTTCTTCCTTCAAAGATAGCTTCTAACACCAGCTTGGACTCTTGGACTTTGTCTTCACCTCAGCTCCAATAACATGTTAAGTTTAGATAACCATGGTGTTCTATGCTTGATGCACTTTTACTTCAATCTTTCTAAGGCCCAATACAAAATAGCAATCACATTAACTTGAAAGTAAAATGTTGATAGAACACAATAATAGATCAATAGAAGACAAGTCAAATATAGATCAGATTTACAATTCCTTTTGTCCAGCAAAGATATGAGAGATTATGGCGTTACGGCGGTTAGCAAGATGCTTCAACTAGCAAAGTCTTTCTTGGTCAACCAAAGCTTTCATGCGTCACACCCACAGCCCTCAAAGACAACGCATCACAAGTCCACGCAACTCAAACCAGGGACAACGCAGAAAAATCAATGCAGACAGCTTCAAAAAAATCAACGCAGCAAACTAGGGTTTCGGTCAAACAGTTTGGAATTCCTCGATTTTCTTGCCCAACTGTACGACCTCCTAAAATAGGAATTTCTCAAATGACCAAGGGTTGACCATGGTCAAAGTTGGTCAACGATGTAACAGAAAAAGCCCTAAACAGATCTGCGCAGAAAACAACAAGCTTCGCTCCACACGTGTGAGAAGAAAAAGGCCTCCAAAGGCTATCAAACCAATCAGATCACAAAGATTGAATGTGTGATGAGATGATGAGAAAATGACCTCCAAGTCTCTCCAATTTATATCCATCAATGAGGGTGTGTGACACATCTCTTAGGCATGTGGGATAAATCTGGCCGACCTTGCACATGTGGAAAATAAATTGAAAATCAATGTTTTGCTCATCTAATCAAGATGATCTTTAGATCAATCTTGCACCTCTCCGAAACAGAAATCCAACAAAAATATGGCCATTGTAATATGAGCAGTGCAACATGGAGTTTGGACCTAGTTGCCCAAAATTAACAATAAGAATCAATCACATAGACAATTATTTTTGGACAATTGTCGCCAGAAAAACTCAATGTGGGAAAACCGGTGCTGCAGATGAGGGTTTATATATTATTCTTCAGCAATGAAATTCTGTACAAGGAAAAGGCTAGCAAAATTCTTTGGAGAACACCTGAGATAAATTCTCACGAACCCTCTTGAGAATTTCTGACACCTAGGAGACTCACAGCTCCTCTCTGTGTCCCTCTGTGTGTCTCTCTGCGCAGAGCCTGCATGAGACTGCGTCACCCTGAGCAAGCTCTCTACGTTGCTGCTTTGTGATGCCTTCTCCAGCCTTCTGCGTCATTTCCTCGACCCCTATCACTGTTGATGCCCTCTACTTCCTCTCCCCTACAACTCTCCCTCTGAAATCGACTTCCTTCGGGTTACTGAGTGTATGCCCGGCTTGCTTTCCAAATGACCCTCAATCCTTCCTTTTTAATCTTCTCATTGATGAATCAATGGCCCAAATTATTAGTCTAATCAATGGTTAAGATTAAAACTTGACTTGATCTTCGTTCTCTAGAAGATTCACTATGTTTTACTAATACCCATTAATTATTTAATTTCCCTAAGTTTAAACATAGGGTCTCCATTAAAATAATGAATTATTTTAATAAAACATGAACCGAGTGGAATTTCCACAAATGGTTTATGGATTCTTTAGAATATTGATGTCCAAGCCTCCTTACAAAATTTGAGACTTGGAACACTTTGTGATGCTACAAAAATCAACAATTCAATGTTTTAAAACTCTGACTCGGGTTCCGAACTGGCCGAGGGTAGACTCCGACTCTAACTCCGACTCGGTATCGACTCTGCTGGTTCAATTTCAATGACTCTGACAGTTCGATTTCAATGACTTGGTCTTTGTAAACAATACATTAAATATTTTTTTATTAATTAAAAAACATAATTTTAAATATTTTCATTCATGTTTCCAAACACAAAGCATTAGAATATAGACAACAGATAACATATGATCAAAGTAGCCTCATGAATATATCCATTATATCAAAATGGCACCCAATGCACTGTCCAATACATACATGATATAGAGATCAGAACAAAAACAAATAACCAAGGAGGCTCTAAATGGACTCTACAACAAAACATCACTAGTTACTACTCCTAGACAAGGCAAGATCATCTGGCTCAGACTCTGAATCAGAGGGGGAAACCCATGGCTCCTCCTCCTCATCAAGATCTTCAACTGGAACTGTAGAAGTAGTAGCACTAGCACGCTAAACCTGAGATAGACGAGCTATGCGCTTGCGTCGTGACTGACTAGAGGAAGTGCCTGCGGCTACAACTGGATGACTTGGGGCTAGGTCTGGTACTAGTGGATCTGCATTTAGCTGAGCCTCTAGCTGTACATCGAAGTCAACATCAATATCCTCATCAGGTTCAAACTCTGTTGGATGAATCTCCACTACCCAATTTGATGTTGGATCAATATCATCCAACACAATGGGATCTGAATCAGGTCTTTTGTTCCGAAATTGGTTGTCTTAGTCGGAGGTTGTATTGGACATAGACTATGTCATTTAACCGTTTTTGCTCCAAACAGTTTTTCTCTTTCGTGTGAATCCTCTCAAAGAAAGACCAATTGCGCTCACACCCAAAAGCACTGCAAGTTTGAGTCAAAATGCAGATTGCAAACTTCTGCAATTGAGGACAATGGCTACCAAATGCCTCCCACCATTGTGCTGCAAAAAACATAGTTGTGTAAGGAGTTTCAGTTAGCTCAACAAATTATATCCAACTTTCAAAATATAAACAATATAACAAAAAAATAAAATACAAACTTGAAAATTGAAATTATTTGTTTACTTGGCTCATCATGATCTGATTCCCTTGCAATCCTTGTTAGGTTCTTGCCAAAGGTACCCATGGCTGTGTTGAAGCAAGTGATCTGTCGGTGTATCTCCAGCTAGTCACTCTCCTTGGGGATCATGCGATCAATGTAGTCAATCAATCCATCTCTAACCTACCCAGTCAATGCTTCTGCCTCCAGAGCTTTAAAATGGTACCTTGGGTTCAGAAAATACCCAGCCTGTATGTACAAGGCGATGGAGTTGATTGTTCCATCTTTGATCAATGATTTCCTAAATTGGCCCATACTTAACCATTCTTTCCTTGGATGTTGCTTTTATTTGCTCCTTTCCTTGATCCATAGCATCATAAATGAAGCCCATAGCCAATCTTTCCCCATCCACCAATCGCAACACCTTAACCAGTGACTCAGCAACCTTCAGCTTTTTTTCCAAAATATTTCTTCATTAAATTTCTTTTTCACATCTTTTCCATCATGTTTGCGAGACCATTGACATTCATTCCATTCATCACTGGAAAACACCTTTTGCAAGTTTCTATGTTGGGAAAGCATAGATTGCAATGTCAAAAAATGTGTTGCAAATCTAGTGATGGCAGGCCTAATAATATCCTTGCCCCCTGTGTGTTTCCTCATCGAGTTCAAAATTCATGAGTGATTGTAAATATTTTTTGTTATGTTTTTGGTATGCTCTATAGTGTTCTTGATCCAATCTATTTTACCAATATCCTAAAGCATGAGGTATATGCAATGTGCAACACATGGGGTCCAAAAGATGGTTTTGTGTTTTTCTCTAACATTTTACTATCAAGAACATAGTTAGAGGCATTATCTATGATGATTTGAACAACACTAGCCACCCCCGCCTCTTCAACAACTTCATCCAAAAGCTTAAACAAAAAGTGCACATCTTTCACCCTATAAGATGCATCAACTAATCTTAGAAACATGGTTCCCTGTGGGCATAAGATAAGAAAGTTTATGATGGTACGGTTCCTCTAATCAGTGCATCCATCTGACATGATGGTACTTCTTGTTTTTGCCCATGAGTTTTTGAAATCCCTCAAATATTCATCAATGGACAAAATCTCTTTTTGCAAAAGAGATCCCCTTAACTCATCCATAGTAGGGCCTTTGAAGCCCTTTCCAACAGCGAATATGACATCAAACATAGGTTCATAATATGGTGAACGAGAAGCATTGAAGGGGATATTAGCATCATACCACCATCTAGCTATGTAATCACGAGCAGTTTCTCTCAATTCTTTCTTCCAATGCTGATCTAAAGTGGGTTGCATATGACCTCTATTAGCTTGAGGACCATGTGCACTATCAGAGGGACAGGAGGGTGTGAAATAACTTTTGATATTACCCTTATTTTTCATTATACCCTTACCCTTTTCTTGAATAGACTCCAAAGAGGGATTAACATAGTGAATGGGTTTGATGCATCAGTGCAAGGGATAGATGAAGAGCCCTCATAATCAAAATTGGGGTTGGCAACCATCATGTGTTTTATATTCCTCTTCCTCCCAATTTCAGCCTCTATTTCTTTTTGCCTAGCTTTTTCTTTATCAAACTTCTGAAATTTATCTCTCAACTATTGATTTCTGGTAGCATCAAATATGCTCTAAGTCTCAAATTTTGTAGGGAGGCTTAGACACATGTATTCCAAAGAACCCAGAAAGTGTTTTGGAAAATTCCACCTGGATTATGTTTTATTAAAATAATTAATTATTTTTAATGGGAGTCTAAGTCTAAACTTAGGGAATTAAAATAATTAAAGGGTATTAATAAAATAGGGTGTGAATCTTCTAGAAAAATACGGAGATCAAATCAAGTTAATCTTAGCCATTGATTAGCGATTTAATCTCGGTCGTTGAAGTCTCAACGAGAAGATTATAAGGACTTGATGGGAATTTGGAAAAACACACTGAGTGAGTCTAGAGATTGAATTTCGCAAGAGAGCAGCGCAGAGTAGCCGAAGGATTTGATCGAGTTGATTCGATTGCAATGAGGGGCAGTGATAGTTCTGGTTGGAAAGTCTTTTCCTAAGCCGAGAAGACATAGCAGAGAAGGTAGAGAAGAGGATGCAGAAGAGTTAATGTAGCAGCTACGCAAAGGCAACACAGGGCCACGCAGAGGCAGCGCTGCAGCCTTGAGTAGATCAGTGATTTTGTTGAGGATCAGTCAAATCTAGTGCTGGAGTGTCGGGGTGTGAGACCAGAGGGGCCAAAAGATTAGATCTAGCTAGCAGAAGATCTGACAGAAGGAGATGACGCAGCTCCTAGCCAGGGTGACGCGGAGGTTGCGCAGAGATTGCACAGACGCAGTGTGGGGCTGTCCAATTCAGCATGGGGTTAGTGCCAGATCTCCAGTGTCAGTGTGAGGACATTTTCTCACTAATTCTCTGTCAATAATTTTCTCAATATGGATGGCCAGTAAGGCATCCTACTTGTATTCAGAACTTCTGCTTAATTATATCAAACCCTCAGCTGTTGCACCGGTTTTCCTACATTGGGTTTTTCCGGGGACTCGGTCCTAAAATAATGGTGTCCTTCTTGTCCAGTAACTGCAACCCAGCATCAATCCAGAAATTTCGGCCCCAACTTCACCAACAACTTCAGAATTTCGACCTCCACAACAACTGCAGAATTTCGGCCCCTCCAGCAGATTCACACGTGTGAGAGAAAGAGAGAGAATTTCAACTTCTTATGCTTGAGACAGACCTCCTTCTTCGCTATCCTTTTCTTTTTCTTTCCTTGAAATTCGCACATTTTCTGGCCCCAAAAGTTGTAGATCGAGCTTTCTTGTGAGTCAGTGACAAATGAGGTCGAGTTGTTGCCTCTATATAGTGATTCAGCCCGCCAATTTAGGTCGACAGTTTGAGGCCGACTTGGTGGATGAGGCCTAATTGACTGTTTTTTTCATAAAATCAATTTCTTCTTTGACAAATAATTCCCAGGAAGGTTCTTTTACAATATGACATGGACATGGACACTTGACATAAACCCTAGAAGCCTTCAATGGAGGCCTTGACCTAAAAACAATTGACCCAAACATGAAACCCATGCTTTAATAAGTCAATTTATTTAATAATAAAATTTATTTTTCTTTCTTTTGACAAATATATTCAAATACAATAATGAAGACCGACACTAGTTACATTCTTCAACATCTGGGGGGTTCAATGGAATGTATTTGACATGCAAGTTGTGTGGCAAGCATATGTCAGGGGGTGTCAACAGATTAAAATTCCATCTAGGGTAAATTTTGTGGCAAAATATAGAACTTTGCCCAAATCCAACTCAAGAAATCATCCAGCAAGCCATTAAATCATTGATGGATAAAGAGGAGGGCAAAGACATCAGGGCAATGGCAAAAATCCAGCTTGTAGGCGCCTCAGGAGTGGGGGGAAGTGAGAGTGGTTCTTCAGCATCACATTCCACACCCACATGTCCAAACCCCTAAGCTTTCTCATCTTTTTTTATTCCTAAAACCACACCTGGTACATAACCTAGCATCAAATCGAAACTTAAAAAAAAGGAAAACGCAAAAGCTGACAGGTTAGTCAGTAAGTGTCTTCTATGGAGTGATGTTCCTTTCAACATTGCCAAGACCAACCCATTCTACCAATCTATGTTTGATGTTGTTGCTATTGTTGGCCCAGGGTACAAAGCGCCTACCTTTTCAGAATTGAGAGGGCCTCTTCTTCAAAACGAAAAGGTTGATTGCACTGCTAGATTGAAGGAGTTTACGGCATCATGGGAACTATAGAAATTTTTGAATCTTAATTCTTATGCATAAATTATTTATGTTAATCCGGTTAAGCTTCTCCCACTTATACAAGTTATCAACTGAATAAATTCAAGTTAACATCAAAGCAAAACACATAAAAGATCTCTACCAATTCAGATCTAGAATAAGCACATGCACACATAGACAAAGTGACAATTATTTCTGGACAAACTGTCCCCGGAAAAACCCAATGTGGGAAAACCAGTCTCTGGCTACTGGAGGGCTCCATTATTAAGAATATTTCTGAATACACAACTTTGGGTTCCAGATCTTGAAAACCCTACAGAGAAAACTCTAGATCTGCAGCACCTGGCTGATCTAAGACCAACAATATTGACCGATTAACACCCTCAAATGGGATTTATAGAACTCAGCCAGATCTAGGCCTAGAAACCCCAGATCTGCCCCTGAAAGACACTGCGTCAGCCTCTAAAGGCCTCCAAATGCTCAGCGCTGTCACTGGAAGGGACTGCGTTACCCTAGATTGGGTGATGCAGTCACTACGCTGCCCCTAAGGTTCTATGCATAACCCCTGAAGAGTTTCCTGAAAATCACGTTGTCCTTGCTGCTGCTGCTGCTGCCATTTGCTACTGCCATCTGCTGTTGCTTCCTTCCTCTACGCTGTCTTTCCTAATCTCTTCTCTGCTTCTTGTGTATTCTAGACCCCGGGATCAGATCATCCCCTTGGTCTAAATTTCCCTCTCTGCAGCTGAAACACTTGAGAATTCTTAGCAACCCTGCCATAGAATCTCAGCTTAGCTTCAGTGCTCTGTCTCCGTGTGTCTTACAAATGACCCCAAGCCTTTCCTTTATACTTTTCTCGTTGACAAATCAACGGCCAAGATTAAATCTTTAATCAATGGCTAAGATTAAAATAAAGCTTGATCCGTGTGACTTAAGACAATTTCATCACATGTTTAATTAAATTCACTTTAATTATTTTATTTTCCTAAGTTTTAACTTAGGAAATATATTAAAATAATTAATTAATTTAATATCTCCTAAACCAGATGAAATTTCCCAAATCCATTTCGGGGTCTTGTAGATCAGGTGAACTCTAGTCCTTCCCCAAAATTTGGGACCAAGAGCACAATTGATGTTACCCCAAATACACAAAATCTCAACACTCCCTCTTAGCATCAAGCGTGTGCTCTAGCAATACATCACACTTATGCATTACATGATTTTGGGCACTGGTTCTGTGCTGCTGAAGCTTGGCTTCCTGCCACTCAACTTTGCACTGTTGCTGCCATTCTATGTTGTTGACCATGACTCTGCCACTGACACTGCAACCACTGTACTGCAACTCCTTCTCAATATGTTGCATCTGTGCTGCTCATAGCACTGCCACTGTTGATCTGCTGCATTGCAACTTCAGTTGTTGAGAGAAACAATTGAATCTCCTGCCCAATCTTTGATAGACAAGTCAGATGGGTTGCATCCTTATCACTGAAGCTCCATAGGCTAAAGATCTGTGCTGGCATCTAAAGAACGATGCACAACTACAGCTTTGCCTGCGTAATCAGACTCCCTCTGCACTACTGAAGTCACATCAGCCCCTTGTGCTGAAATCTATCACACTGTTGTTGCACTACGTTGTCCCTCTAAAGCTTTCTGCGTTGTTGCAGCGCTGCACGGCGTAAGCAGTACTGCACTGCGCTGCTGAAGTCACATTAGTCTCTGCGCTGCTACTGCTTCTACGCTACTGCTGCTATACTCTATGCTACTCCTCCCAGCCTCCAGATCTACCTCTGCTTATGCCTCATCTGTGATCTATGCACCCACTACTCCACTTGTCCCGCTACTGTCTTAAAGCTGTCATATCCTGCTTGTGATCCAAGAGATTAGTTACTCAAGGATCCTGCTGCCTTACTTCCATGTAACTCCTCTACATGTCCATGTTACTGCACCTCCGTGGTTCATAAGCACTCATGGCTACATCATCTCCGGACCCATCATCTGCCATCGCTGCTTTGGAAGAAGATGCTTCCTTGTCCTTCTTCTTTTCTATACAATGGCTGGCAAAATGTCCCATTTCGCCACACTAGAAGCACTTGATCTTAAAAAGATCCTTCTTCTTCTTCAGCTGCTTCTTTGATGCCAATGCTGCATCTTCCTCCTCTTCCTTCTTTATTTTTCTCAACCCAGGGTTGTGCTGCTTCTGGGTGAATCTGCGTAGTTCTTCTTGCCGCAGGATTGACCACAAGTTGTTCCAATCTGGGAGGTCCGCTCTACCCAAGATACTTTGGACAAAGGTTTCCCACTCATCTGTGACTGCATTGAGGGCAGTCCTGACTATCACTGCATCATCTACAGTTGCACCCATTAGAGTCAGCTAATCCCTGATTGACTGCAATCTGAAGAGGAAATGCTCGATGTCTTCTCCCTTGGTCATCATGAATGACCTCATTTGGGCCTCCAACAACATCTTTCTTTGCACTGATTTTCCCTCATACAGGGAAGTCAAGGCATTCCACATTTCATTACCTGTCATCTTCTCAGCTATGTGTGGTACAATATGGTCCTTGATACTGTCCATTATCAGCGTCTTGTCATGCCCAGCAGCTTCTCTATGCTTCTGTAGGAGATCCACATCTGTCGGTGTGGCTAGGGTCTGCTCTACATGGTCTCTTAGACCGTATGCCTCAAGGACAATCAAGATCCTTGCTTTCCACACTGAAAAGTTTGAGAGGCCCTATAGGCTATCCTGATCACGCAGTCCATGAGGAACCTTCTACTCAGAATGTGTCGGATCTCCTCTTCTCTATGCTAGAGATCTTGGATCTAGGGTCCTTTTCAAACTGGGAACCCTCTGCTCTCTCTAACACTTGATTTCCCTCCTTGGAAATCTACCAAATCAACTATGATCCAACTTCTTCTTTGATCCTCTGACCAAACTGCAAGTTTCCCTTGGCAAGAAACTCTCTGAGAAGCTGATCTCTTCCCAAACTTTGTCACTTGTGCTAAGGTTAAAAATCTAAAAACTTCAAAAGTTTAACCCCACCAGCGCTTCTGAATTTCTGCAACTTTTCTTCAGACTTTTTCTGGATTTGACAGATTCAAATCTGAATCACACTGGCTAGCTCTAGACCTAACCAGCACTGTTTTTGAGCTACCTCTGCGCATTAATTGTGTGGGCTTGCTAGGACACAGCGTTGGACAGCGTCACCCTTCCCTCTGCGTGAATCTCCTCCTGAAAATTATGTTGTCCCTTCAGATCTGCTTTTATGCTGCCTTTCCAGCTGCTTTCTGTAGCTAGATCCTTCAGATGCTTCAGCTGGTGCCCCTTCTAGATCTGCAATTGCTCTGATACCATGTAGAAATTTCTGAATCTTAATTCTTATGCAGAAATAATTTCTGTTAATCTGATTAAGCTTCTCCTACTTATACAAGTTACCAACTGAATAAATTCAAGTTAACATCAAAGCAAAACACATAACAGATCTCTGCCAATTCAGACCTAGAATAAGCACATGCACACATAGACAAAGTGACACAGTTATTTCTGGACAAACTGTCTCCGGAAAAACCAAATGTGGGAAAACCGGTCTCTGGCTGCTAGAGGGCTCTATTATTAAGAATATTTCTGAATAAACAACTCTGGGTTCCAGATCTGGAAAACCCTACAGAGAAAACTCTAGATCTGTAGCACCTGGTTGATCTAAGACCAACAATACTGATTGATTCACACCCTCAAACAGGATTTACAAAACTCAGTCAGATCTAGGCCTAGAAACCCCAAATCTGCCCGTGAAAGACACTGCGTCAGCCTCTAAAGGCTTCCAAATGCTCAGAGCTATCACTGGAAGGGACTGCGTTACGCTAGACTGGGTGACGCAGTCACTACACTACCCCTAAGGGTCTCTGCGTAACCCCTGAAGGGTTTCCTAAAAATCAATTTGTCCTTGCTGCTACTGCTGCCATCTGCTGTTGTTGCTGCTGTTGTTGCTGCCTTCCTTTGCGCTGTCTTTCGTGATCTCTTTTCTGCTTCTTGTGTATTCTAGACCCCGGGATCCGATCATCCCCTTGGTCTAAATTCCCCTCTCTGCAGCTGAAACACTTGAGAATTCTTAGCAACCCCACCCCAGAATCTCAGCTTAGCTTTAGTGCTCTGCCTCTGTGTGTTTTACAAATGACCCCAAGTCTTTCCTTTATACTTTTCTTGTTAACAAAACAACGACCAAGATTAAATCTTTAATCAATGGCTAAAATTAAAAGAAAACTTGATCCGTGTGACTTAAGACAATTTCATCACATGTTTAATTAAATTCACTTTAATTATTTTATTTTCCTAAGTTTTAACTTAGGAAATACATTAAAATAATTAATTAATTTAATGTCTCCTAAACCAAATAAAATTTCCCAAATTCATTTCTCGGTCTTGTAGATCAAGTGAACTCTAGTCCATCCTCAAAATTTGGGACCTAGAGCACAACTGATGCTACCCCAAATACACAAAATCTCAACAGGAACACACTGGATGCACAGTCATGCCAGATGGTTGGACTAACCAGAAGAGTAGGACCCTTCTTAACTACTTGGTTAGTTGTCCCAAGGGAACAATGTTTATGAAATCTGTTGATGCATCTACACACATTAAAGATGAAAGTTTATTATGTGAGATGTTGGACATCTTCATTTAGGAAGTAGGTCCACAAAATGTTTTCCAAGTCATAATGGACAACGCTGCAAATTATGTTGTTGTTGGCAGGTTGCTTATGGAGAGGTATACTAACTTGTTTTGGACACCTTGTGTTGCTCATTGTAATGACTTGATGTTGGAGTGAATCATCCAGGAGCATAACAAAATTTATATATAATCATCCATTTGAGCTTAGCTTGATGAGAATATTCACCAACAACAAAGAGTTGGTGTCCTTCCATTACACGATTTGCCACTACTTTCATATCTCTTCAGTCTCTATTGAATTCTATGTGGGATGTAAAGAGCATGTTTTTTTCACAAGATTGGTGTGCTTTATCTATTAGCCACAAACCAGAGGGAGAGGGCATACGCAGACTAGTTTCATATGATCAGAGCTTTTGGGCAGGAGTAGAGGAGGTGTGTGCCATTTCAGAACTTTTGGTAAGCGTTCTTTGGTTGGTTGATGGAGACAAGCCCGCAATGGGCTACTTGTATGAGGCCATGGATAGGGTCAAGGAAGCCATTCATGCCTATTATGAAGATATGGGAGACGAGGGCTTAGAAAACCAACAGTTGGTATGCAGAATGATTGATGAGCGATGGAACAATAACCTCCATCGACCCATTCATTTTGTAGGTATTTACCTCAACCCCGCATTTTCTTACTCCTATGGTTTCAGAGTTGATGCCGAGGTGATGGATAGATTCCTCACTTGTGTTGAGAGGATGGTGGCATCTGAGCAAGGACATGAATAAATTTCTAAAGAAATGAAGATACATAGGACGGCAGGTGGCACATTTGGTTTTACCATGGCTATTAAGAATAGGACAACCAAAATCTCAGGTAAGCTTCAGTTTGTTTCAACTTTCAAATTTCATAGTTAATTGTCTCTTCATAATTTGCTTCAAGTTTAGAATTTCAATCTTTTAACTTTTATTTATGTTTCTCATTTTTCTTTCAACTTGTAGATGCTTGGTGGACACGCTATGGTGGCAGAGTACCCCATCTTCAAAAGCTTTTCATTCGAGTGCTGATCCAAACAGGTACTTCCTCTAGGTGTGAGTGCAACTAGTGTATTTGAAAAAATACACAGCAAAAAGCGCAACAGGTAAAAAAAAAATTGAATTAAATTTTTGAATTCATTTTGTTATTTTCAATATTTAAATTTACTAAGTACTAATTTACAATCTATGACCCTAAAATAGATTGGAGTCCCAACACCTCAATGACATGGTCTGTGTCTACTAAAATCTTCGATTGTGGGTGAGACAACTTCATAAAACTCCTAATGTGGAAGCCATCTCATTGGACAATATTGATACCACTATTGCATGGAGGGTTGAGAATAAGAGGCATGTCATGGACTCAATCCCTGATTAGTTAGATGTGGATCCAGAGGCACTGGAGACAAAGGAGGTAGTAGTTGCAGGGGAGGGAGAGCTAGTGGTAGAGGAGGAGGAGGAGCAGGGTTAGGAGGATGAGAAGGAGAAGGTGACACCATCTAGGATGGGCAGCAACAAAGGACAGAGGCCACCTCTTTTTTTGCTTCTAGAGGACGACAAAGTCCATTTGTAGCCGCAGGGGCAAGGCCTTCTTCCTCTAGAGGAAAAGGCAAAGCCATTCCAATTTCCCTATTCCCGTTAAAGGGGCAAAGGATCTCAATGACTAATTACTTTATGACATGTAGATGACTCATGATATACATTTATTATATTTTTTGTTGATATTTGACTCTTCAGAATTGAGACTAAGTCAGGACTCAAGATTCAAGACTTGATTCACTATTTTGATATGTGATGTAGCACTAGACTTCATATACATATTATATATTAGCTTTCTTTTCATGTTTACATGGAAATACATTTATTTGATGTTGTGGATACTTTAGATGCTAAAAAAGATTTTAAAAATGAATATTTTTTTCAATTTTGCCGAGTTTTTCAAAGACCTCCCAACTTTAATGACTTTTATCAAATTCTGAACCCTTGCCAATTTAATCCCGAGGTCGAAATTTTCCACATTGATGGGTCTTGAATTGGCAAAGGATTTAAAGGTTAGATCACCTAGTATTAAGGGAGATTCAAATTTAGTCATTATGCAAGTCGAGAATAAATTCACATGTAAAAATGATCAACTTAAAAGATATCAAAATGTTGTCTGGGACACTATAGAACTTTTTGATGCTCTAGATCTTCAGACTATCCCTAGAGAAGAGAATAATTAGGCTGATGAACTTGCAATAGTAGCATCCACTTTGCAACTATCTGATGAATTGATAAGGATAAAATTAAGATGAAAGTCATTTTTAGGCCTTCAATTCCCGATAATGTTGAGCATTGGCAGGTATTTAATGATGATAGTCAAGTTATTTGATTTCTTAATAAGTTAAAAGAATTTGAGGATTTTGAATTTGGCTATAATGATAATATGAATGATGTAGTGAACCCTACTCCTAAGAGTCAAGTTGCTTTGGAGTGCCTCTTTGACAGGCATGATGCCACGAAGAAGAAAGAAGAAAATAAGATGGATCCAGACAAATTTATTGAAGTAAACATTGGTACCTCTAGTGACCATAAAATTGTGAAAATTGGTAAAGGTACTAGTGATGAAGAATAGAAAAATTTCATTGATTTACTTCATGAATATAGGGATGTTTTAGCATTTTCTTATGATGAGTTAAAAGGTTATAAGGAATATATCATGGAACACACTATCCCTTTACAAGATGAAAATGCAAAACCCTTTCGTCAAAAACTTAGGAAAATAAATCCCAAGTTCGCCCCCTTAGTTCAAAAGGAAATTTCAAAGATGCTTTCAGTTGGTATTATTGCGCAAACTAGGCATTCAAAATGGTGTTCTAATTTGGTGATTGTTAGAAAAAATAATGGAACAATTAGACTTTGTGTCGATTTTAGAAACCTTAATCTAGCATGTAAAAAGGAAGATTACCCTTTGTTAAACATGTAGACCATGTTGCAAAGAGTAACGGGTTCAGGAATGATGTCATTGCTAGATGGTTTTTCAGGATATAATCAAGTCTGGGTTAACAAAGAAGATCGATGCAAAACTACTTTCACCACACCACCGGAAACATTCAAATACATCAAAATGCCATTTGGATTAACTAACGCAAAAGCTACCATTCAAAGGGCTATGGACTATGGTTTTAAGGGTTTAATTGGTAAAATCATTGAAATATATCAAGATGATCTTATGGTTTTTTCTAAAGATGATATCAGTCATATAGATCATCTCACGCAAGCTTTTGATAGATGTAGAAAGTTTTGAATCTCCTTGTATCCTGCTAAATTTGTATTTGGAGTGTAATTGAAGGAAGGTTGCTTGGTCACATCATTTCCAAAGATGGGATCATGATAGACCCTGAAAGGGTTGAGGCAATCCAAAAGATTCATCTTCCTCATAATCTCAAATCCTTTCAATCTTTCCTTGGAAAGATAAACTTTCTTAGAAGATTTATTCCAAATTATGCGGAGATAGCTAAGCCTATTCAAAGTCTTCTAAAGAAATATGCTAAATTTGTAAAATTCCTAATTAGCGACAGCTAATTGGAATATTCGATTTTGTTCAGTTTTGCCGTCTATAGTTTGTAAATAAATAAAAAGTGAGTGGAGAGGGTCTAACTCACTTAAGTGGAATAAAACACCCTCCTAGTAGCACAACGTTGTGACTTAAGGGGGAGCCAAGGGGGGACAAGCACCACGTAGAGAGGGGGCCAATGTATGCTCTAGAAGCTACTGCGCAAGAGAGGATGAGCACGTGGCAGAGAGGGAGGCTACGTTGAGGAGATGAGCCTTAGGGTTGGAGGAAGGCCAACGTTATAAAAGAGGGAGGAGCCTTCTCATTTGATTCATTATGTTGTGGATGATATTGAGCTGGACATTTTGTCTTCTTGAGCACACTGGCTGTTTAGCCTGTCTGCAGCACTGTTTAGTGCATTGAGTGTCTCCAGTCAGAGATCTCGCCCTTAGCCCCGGGGGACTTTGAGTGCCTGCTCGGGCAAGGTTATTTCTTTAGTATTTTGTGAGAGATTTTGGTGTTTGGGTCTGTTGTGGAGCTGGGCTTTCATAGACACTGCGCAGTCACTGAGAGGGAGGATGCAGTCCATCTTGGAGGTGTTCCGGATCGGGATTTTTGCAGGAGATTGAGCCGAGATTTTGAGCAGAGGATCAACCTTTGCCATTGGGAGGATTTTGGTGGAGTTTGAGGCAGTGTTTCAGTCATTCTCATTTAGCCTCTGTGCAGAGCCTTGGAGGCCAACGTAATTCCCCAAGGGGGTATTTTTCCGGAGGTTTTCGGGGGTCGGCCATTTTTGATATGGTTTCTAGGTTTTGTCGGGATTGGTGAGTAGAGGAGGATTTCAGATTTTCAGCTCATTCCGGCAAGGGGATCAACGCGTAGACTTGGCCCATTCTGTGCCAGAGTGTACCACACGACGCTTTACACACTGATCATCAATGTCGTAGAGCAAGCCCATTCCCTCCTACTTTCGAGAGTATTTCACTTGCCTTGAGTAAGTTTAGTGCCATCACCTGATCACCTATTGTACTTCATTATATTTCATTTAATAAAATGGCTTAGCATTTCCTCTCTATATTTCTCGATGAGTTAAGCCGTACATTCCGTCTTAATGTTATATGTCCGTCGCACCGTTATTTTATATTATCTTCGAAAGAGTCTCTAGTTCTATACCACTTGGTGTGTTTATCTTTCACTCTTAGACAAACAGAGTTGGAAAGGGCCGTAGCCTTCGAATTTCGTCTTCTTTCGTAGGCGTATATCCCAGTGAATGCCCTCCCTGGGCTTCATTCGGTTGCGCTATCGTGTTTTAGAGATATCCCCAAAGCAGGATATTACAGTGGTATCAGAGCATAGTTCTGGCTCAGCCTGTGGTCTATGACACTGGGGAAGAGACCCTATATTTGTTATAGAGGCAGGAAGTGTAGAGACCGTGAGCGTAGGTTGGAGAACACCTACGGAGAGGGAGACTGTGTTCGGGTAGTGGACACAGAGCAGGAGAGAGAGCCTGTGACAGACGCAGAGTAGGAGGAGCCTCGTATTAGATTCAGAGCGTAGAGGGCCGATGTATGCGTATGACACACAGAGGCCAAAATGGGGCTTGGGGAGCAAGTACTCTCAAATCGGTGCAATATCTAGCTAGACAGATTGAGGTGATGGGTCAGAGATTCACCACTGTAGAGGCTAGACAGTGTGAGACCCCACGAGTTTTCCAGGTAGGGGAGGGATCAGGTACATCCCATCATTTGCCGGAGCATGGTGTTGCTCAGCGTGATACTCCTCAGCCGATGGCTTCACGTGCACCTACCCGCTCTACCATGCCCACCTTCTTGGGAGCAGACACAGGGGCAGGAGCCCAGTAGGAGGCAGAGCCCGGACACATGGGAGAGTATTTTGCAAAGTATTAGGCCTATGGGCAGGAGTTCAGGGATGCTCTCATTCCGGGACTTTGTTTAGCTCCAGCGGGACAGTAGACCCCGCGACCATCATAGAGGGCACCGACATTATCATGATGGAGATACCCACCGCACATCTAGCAGATTCCATTTGCCTACATTTGATGGCTCATCAAACAGTTCGGCAAAGTCTTGGGTGGAGAAGTTGGACATCAATTTCCAGCTTAACCAGATGTCGGAGACGGAGGCCATCAAGGTGGCGACATTACATTTGGATGGTGAGGCCCAGGACTGGTGGTTCCATGGGATGGTCACACTCGGACATTCTACAGTAACGAGATATGCCGAGTTTACCAGGAGGTTGATGGAGCGATTTGACTGGAGGGATCCGGAATAGCACTTTGTTGAGCTGACGAGGCTCAAGCAGACTGGGAGCCCAGAGACATACATTGCAGATTTCTTGAGGGTTTCAGTGATGGTGCAAGATCTATCCACAACACAGATGATCTATATGTTTGTGGAGGGGTTAGCAGAGCCACTTCGGGGATTAGTGAGATTTACTAGACCAGCTACACTCCAGGATGCTATTAGTAGGACATGGGATTTATAGGATGCATTGCCTAGGACTCGTACACCTTACCCCCAGAGACAGGGTTTCCAGTCCAAGGGGAAAGATGTGAGGGTTCCACCTCCAAAGGGGAATCCAGGACAGGCACAGATAGATGATGATGCCAGGAGGGAGCTGAGGAAGAAGCGGTTGTGCTTCACTTGTTAGGAGCCGTGGGCACCAGGGCATAGGTGTGTTGCTGGCAAAGCACACTTCATTGAGGTCTTCTCCGATGATAGCGGGGAAGAGGATGAGGAGGCTGGAGTTAGTCAGACGGCCTAGGATCAGATGCCACCTCCACCTCTAGGGACAGGAGGTGCAACTTTTGCACCCACAGGAGGGACCCTTGCAGCCTTGCGAGGAGTTCCTAAGTATTTGACGTTGCACATATGAGGGACAGTACGTGGCCAACGAGTGTCAGTTTTGGTTGACAGTGGGGCAACCCACAACTTCATTGATGCACAGATGGTCGAGCGGAGAGGTATACCGACCGAGAGCTTTGACGGATTTTCAATTTTGGTCCCAGGAGCCCAGACGATGCAGTGTGCCCGGTATGTTCCAGTCTCTAGAGTTGGCAGTGACGATGGGTACCTACACCGTGACCGATCACTTTTTCGTGGTCAACATACCAGATACCAATGTGGTATTGGGTGTTCAGTGGTTGATTACTCTGGGGAAGGTCACCACGGATTAGGAGGCCTTAGAGATGGAGTGGGATGATAAGAAGACCAGGAAGCATGAGAAGATCCGCGGGATGCACACTTACCCACCTCAGACAGTTTCGGCACACCGGATGGAGGCAGATTTCCGAAAGGGAGACATAGAGTGGGTGGTTGAGTTGCGGGCATCAGAGGCAGAGACCACCGGTCGAGCAGTTCATCCGGATATACAGGCCATCCTTGATAGGTATGATGCAGTGTTTGGGGATATACCACCAGGTCGGCCACTGGACCGAGGGTTTGAGCACACCATTGAGCTTGAGCAGGGTATTCAGGCGGTGATCACTACCCCCTATAGGCATCCCAAAGCCTATCGGGATGAGATTGAGCGGGCCATCCAGGAGTTGCTGGCTCTTGGGCACATCAAATTGAGCACGATTCTGTTTGCTTCTTCCGTGGTGTTGGTGAAGAAGAAAGACGGCACCTTGAGGATGTGCATTGACTACAAGGCCTTGAACAAGAAGACCCTGAAGAACAGGTATCCTATACCCAAGATCGATGAGTTGATGGATGAGCTGAGAGGAGCCAAGTTCTTCTCGAAGATTGATTTGAGATCAGGGTACCATCATATTCGCGTGAGGGAACAGGACATTCCCAAGACCGCCTTCAGGTGTCATTATGGGCACTTTGAGTTTTTGGTTATGCCTTTTGGGCTAACCAATGCACCAGCTACTTTTCAGTCTTGCATGAACCATATCTTCCGCAGTCATCTGAGGAAGTTTGTATTGGTCTTCTTCGATGACATACTCATATATAGTAGGACTTGGGAGGAGCATCTCCAGCATATAGAGGCAGTACTACGCATATTGGAAGAGCAACAGTTCTATGCTAAGCTCTCCAAGTGTGAGTTTGGGATGACGGAGATGTTGTATTTGGGTCACATTATTGGAGTGGACAGAGTGAGGGTCCATGAGGAGAAGATTAGGGCCATCAGAGATTGGCCAGAGCCGAGGAACGTGACGGAACTTCGAGGGTTCATTGGTATATGTACTTATTACAGGAAGTTCGTCAAAGGTTTCTCACAGCTTGCTGCACCCCTTACAGATTTGACGAAGAAGGGGGCATTCAGTTGGTCAGATACAGCGCAGCGAGCCTTTGATAGGCTCAAGGAGGTGATGAGTAGTTGCCCAGTGCTTGCATTGCCGGATTTTACGCAGCCATTTGTCTTGGAGTGTGATGCGTCGGGAGAGGGGATCGGCGCAGTATTGATGCAGGGAGGACACCCTATAGCCTTTGAGAGCCGGAAGCTCCTTTCGCACGAGAGGTTGTATTCTATATACGACAAGGAGATGTTGGCCATTATGCATGCATTGGCCAAATTCCGGCAGTATTTGGTAGGGAACAGGTTCAGGGTGAGGACTGATCACAACAGCCTCAGGTTCTTTTTGGAGCAGAAGCAACTACAGGAGAGGCAACAGAAGTGGATCAGTAAGATCCAAGCATATGACTTTGACATTGAGTATGTCAAGGGTAAGAATAACGTGGTAGCAAATGCCCTTTCACGTAGACCAGCCACGTTATCTCTTATGAGCTTGGATACAGATTGGAGGGCTCGACTTTTAGTGGAGTACTCCAAGGACAGATTTGCATGTGAGGTGCTGGATGGACAGGTGGCGGAGGACAGGTACAGGGTGGTTGATGAGATCATCTACTACAGGGACAAGATTTTCTTGACTGAGGGATCTCAGCTTAAGAAGAAGATACTCCATGCATCACATGATTCTCCATTGGCCGGCCATCAGGGGTTTACCAAAACCTACAGGGCCATTAGAGAGAGGTTCTCATGGAAGGGCCTCAAGGAGGATGTACTCCAGCACATCAGGGAGTGCGATGTTTGTCAGACGAACAAGGGGGAGATGAGCCATCCCGCAGGATTGTTGCAGCCTCTTCCCATTTCGGAGGGGAAATGGGAGAGTATCTCGTTGGACTCCATCACAGGGTTGCCCATGGTGCAGGGCAAGGATTGTATCTTTGTCGTCGTTGATCGGTTGACAAAGTATGTGCACTTTTTCGCCATATCCGCGCATTACACAGCAGCACAGGTGGCCGAGCTGTTCTTCAGAGAGGTTTTCAGGCTGCATGGTCTTCCTAAGACCATCATCAGTGACAGGGACAGCCGCTTCATGGGCGGATTTTGGCAGGAGCTTTTCTGGCTAGTGGGGACGAAGTTGACACCAAGTACCAGTTATCACCCACAGACGGATGGACAAACAGAGATAGTTAACAAGTGGCTGGAGGGCTACCTGCGTAACTATGTTAGTGGGCAGGAGCGAGCATGGCTGAAGTGGTTGCATTTGGGGGAGTACTGCTACAACACGACACATCACATGTCCATTGGTATGTCGCCATTTTATGCTTTGTATGGGTATCATTCCTTATCTTTTGCTGATGTGATGTTCGGTGCTAGCAAGGCTCCTAGAGCCAAGATTTGGATCCAAGAGAGTCAGGACATTCTCCGAGCTCTCAAGGATAATATGGCTACAACACAAAACCAACAGAAGCTGTATGCCGACAGAGGTCGGGCCGAGAGACAGTTTGAGGTAGGGGACTTGGTCTACCTACGATTACAGCCATACCGACAGTCGTCACTGAAGCAGAAGGGACCTGAGAAGCTCAAGCCTCGCTTTTACGGAACATACAGGGTGATACGCAGGATTGGGCAGGTTGCATATGAGTTGGAGTTGCCCTAAGGCAGCAAGATCCACAACGTTTTTCATGTATCATGCCTGAAGAAGGCGATGGGGCAGCAGGTGACAGTGACAGAGGAGCTACCACCCACAGATGATGAGGGGCATTTGGTGTTGCAGCCAGAGGCTATTATTGATACCAGGGAGAGGCAGCTACGGAGCACGATAGTCCGGGAATTTTTTGTGAGGTGGAAGAATTTGCCGGATGAGGATGCCACTTGGGAGAGTGAGAAGATTTTGCAGCATCCATCACTTCAGTTGCTTGAGGACAAGCAACATTTTGCCGGGGGAGACTGTAATATTCCTAATTAGCGACAGCTAATTGGAATATTCGATTTTGTTTAGTTTTGCCGTCTATAGTTTATAAATAAATAAAAAGTGAGTGGAGAGGGTCTAACTCACTTAAGTGGAATAAAACACCCTCCTAGTAGCACAACGTTGTGACTTAAGGGGGAGCCAAGGGGGGGCCAAGCACCACGTAGAGAGGGGGGCCACGTATGCTCTAGAAGCTACTGCGCAGGAGAGGATGAGCACGTGGAAAGAGAGGGAGGCTACGTTGAGGAGATGGACCTTAGGGTTGGAGGAAGGCCAACATTATAAAAGAGGGAGGAGCCTTCTCATTTGATTCATTTTGTTGTTGATGATATTGAGCTAGACATTTTGTCTTCTTGAGCACGCTCTCTGTTTAGCCTGTCTGCAGCACTGTTTAGTGCATTGAGTGTCTCCGGTCGGAGATCTCGCCCTTAGCCCCGGGGGACTTCGAGTGCCTGCTTGGGCAAGGTTATTTCTTCAGTATTTTGTGAGAGGTTTTGGTGTTTGGGTTTGTTGCGGAGCTGGGCTTTCATAGAGACTGCGCAGTCACTGAGAGGGAGGACGCAATCCATCTTGGAGGTGCTCCAGATCGGGATTTCTGCAGAAGATTGAGTCGAGATTTTGAGCGGAGGATCAGCCTTTGCCTGTGGGAGGATTTTGGTGGAGTTTGAGGTGGTGTTTCAGTTATTCTCATTTAGCCTCTGCGCAGAGCCTTGGAGGCCAGCGTAATTCCCCAAGGGGGTGTTTTTCGGAGGTCGGCCATTTTTGATATGGTTTCTGGGTTTTGTCGGGATTGGTGAGTAGAGGAGATTTCCAGATTTTCAGCTCATTCCGGCAAGGGGAACAACCCCTAGTCTTCAGTTCATTCTAGCAGTAGCAGCTACACGGCAGATTTCCAGCAGAAGGGACGTAGTCCAGAGAGCAGCCATTTCTGGTGTATTCTGAGAGTATTTCTTCTCTTTCCTTGAGCAAGTTTAGGTGCCATCACTCTGATCACCTATTGTACTTCATTATATTTCTCAGTTTAATAAAATGGCTTAACATTTCCTCTCTATATTTCTGGATGAGTTGCCGTACATTCTTTCTATGCTATTATATGTCTGCTGCACTGTTATTTTTATATATTCTTGAGCATTCTAGTTCTATACCACTTGGTGTGTTTATCTTTCACTCTTAGATAGAGTCTGGAAAGGGCCAGGTAGCCTCTAGATTTCATCCTCTTTTCAGAGGCGGCATATCTGGTAAATGCCCTCCCAGTCCATCTTTGGTTGGAGTTTACTGTGTTTTAGAGATATCCCCAAAACGGGATATTACATTCTAGGCCCAGATTTGGCCGAGTTTCTGTGTCCCGTTTGAGGGTGTGGATCGGGCCGCATTTTTGGTCTTAGATCGCTCAGTTTGCATCTAGAGTTTTTGTAGGGTTTTCAGATTCAAAACCTAGAGTTGCATTAGAAATATTTAATAATAGAACCCTCCATCAATCAGAGACCGGTTTTCCCACCTTGGGTTTTTCCGAAGACAGTTTGTCCAGAAATAACTGTGTCACTTTGTTTATGTGTGCATGTGCTTATTCTAGATCTGAATTGGTAGAGATCTGTTATGTGTTTTGCTTTGATTTTAACTTGAATTTATTCAGTCGATAACTTGTATAAGTAGGAGAAGCTTAACTGGATTAACAGAAATAATCTCTGCATAAGAATTAAGATTCAAAAATTTCTACACAAAATAGTAGCAGCAAAACAACCATTTAATTCTTCAATGGTGATGTCAAATCACTCAACAAATTGACTTTTTACTTATGTCAAATTAGCATGACAACTATATAATAACAATACATGGAGAACATATATGGCTGAAAATCAAATCTGAAAATTACATAAGTATTGGACAGCTGAAAACTTAATTGATATGTTCAGTTTGAAGTTTAAGTACATACTATAGCCTTCTTCCAAAGCTAGTACAAACTCACTAGTAGATTTCCAAAACCCTATCTAGGGAATACAATGAAATCCTTGGCTCAACCAAGGAGTTCTTATATTCAAGAATCACTCCAAATCCTCGCATGCAAGATGTCTTCTTCTGTTATTCCTTTTCAGCAAATATATGCTAGGGTTTTATCACAAAACCCTAATATTAAACCTACAAGGGATCAAACCTAACTCTAGACTTCTAAGATGCTCCAAGAAACATTGGAGACTTCGAGATAGAGGGGGAGAGAGATCAAGTGCAAGTGAAGATCATGAGAGAGAGAGAGAGAAGACTAGTTTGCACTCTTCTCTACGTCACATGTCAAATTGAGAATGAATATAAGATTGAACACAATAATGTTGATGAGGAATCTCTCCTTCCTCTATTTATATGAGAGGTAAGGGAGGCCAACAATACAATGTGGGCACAAGCCCTTACAAGCAACCTACAATGAGCACTTCTAGGCCAACACATGTAAAGTGCTCCACTTCCAAGTACTTGTTGATGTTGTACATAGTAAGAGCTCCAAGATGATGTATCTACACAAAATATGTCTATATCTCTTCACTACAAGAATCCACAGACTCCATCAATCCTCATAAGCAATGTACTCCATTAGTTTAGTCGCTTTCTGGAAGGAAAATGCCTCGGCATCCTTGAGCCAACTCCAAGCCTACAAACAAAAATCCAATCTATCCCATGCTATCTAGGGCTTGATGCCCTCCTATGGATGCATAATGCTTGTCCTCCCAAGTAGCAAATTTCCAAGCAAGTGGACTCTCCATGTGGCCACAATTAAGGGTGTAGGGAATAATACCAAGCCAACACATAATTGAGGCCAAACAATCACTAAGCAAGCTATCTCCATTGTGCAAATCCATTCGCACCATCTCCCATGCACCAATTCATCTTGGACAATCCATGGGATGAAAGTACACCATGTAACCCAAATCTCATGGACCCCTATTGCCTCAAAATCTAGTAGGTCTTGTGAGAGGTATCGCGAGCCAAGAAGTAGACCAAGGGACAACATTGATGTGGAGGTCCATTATCACCACAACACACCACCTCTTGCTCTTTAGCAAAGTTTTACAAGGGAGGCTTCCTGATATTTTTCACCTAATAGGTATTCTAAAGCAAAGGTTCAAAGGTGAAGGATGGGATAAGCTCAAGAAGGGCACTCGGACTAAGGACAAGGCATAATCCAATGAGATGAGGAATAATATGCTCTTCAAGAGACCTATCAAGTGTACCTATAACCTAGGGTTTCAGGAATAGGAAAAGGAAATGGCTCACAAAGGGATATAAGACCATGAAAAGGCTTGTGAAAGACAGGTATAATCAACAAAGGGAACCACAAGCCTTCAACAAGCCCTAAGTTGGATCAGGGTTTACTAGGGCATAGGTCAAGGGTTAGAGCTTGCTATTTATGATGTAGCATTCAATTTTGCCCCTTAAGATGAGACATTTTATCGCTCATCAAGGTTGGGACATGCAAGGGTTCCTTTTGATGAAGCAAAGCATCACGTGCTCCAGAATTGGGTGATGGCAAGTGAGGAGGGTAGAGCTCATGCTAGTTTTTTGCCCACACTAATTTATGTCCCGATCCTCTATTTCATTTTGATTTTCTTCTTTTTCTTTCATTGTGGCCATGATATGTTTTTCCATTATTTTAGTTGCATCAGCCTCTAGGGCAATATTTCCTGGCCCTACTCAAGTATGTGGATGAGAGGGTCCAAATCCCACTGAACCAATGACAAGTTAGACCTGAAGGATGAAGGTCGTATATAAGGGATTTGTAATGTGAGATGGAATGTGACAAGTATGGTGTAGGGAAGAATGAGTTGGATATATCAATCCAGGCTTTCCAAGTAGTGCCCCTCCTATTATCCTAAGGCCTTAAGGGAGGTCTCACTAGACTGGGGTGGTTAAAGATTAACCCCCCCTAATACGGTGAGAGAACGAATTTACATTCAAGATCGGTCAATCTTCCAATCACCCCTTTATCCATACTAAATGCCCCAAAAAAACAAGTATAAGCACCTGTTTGCAAAATGATCAAAGTACATTTTGAATAGCAGCCCACCTGCATTCAAGAGGAAACCCCGGATGGTGAGAAGTATATGGTTAATGCAAAGGGCAGAGGCACATGGCATATAATCATCAAGAAGTGAATATCATGGGCTGCTGGCTAGCTGGCTGTCAAATGTAGGGAGATAATTTTCTATTATGGGGTTACCCATTTTGGTGGGTAACAACCCCAAAAATGGTGTTAACACTTTTGGAGTAACTCGAAAAACTAATCACTAGCTTTAAGCTTCTTTATGGCTGCATTTCTCTTTTGTATTTTGTTCTTTGATTTTAGACTCCATCCAGATCCTAGATCTAATAAGTGAGATCTGTTTTTATCTTGCTTTTATAGGACTGTCATTTGTGCTTCTGCATTGTAATGACACTAATGCACTTGGTAGTGGTATTGACCTATTTGTGGTAATGCATTGGACATTAGTAAATTTATCTCATCTATTGTCGAAGTCTTTTGTCTTCCTCTCCTCTTGTACAAGATTGGTTTTGTTGCCTCTTAGGTTTTAACTAGGTGTAAAAGTCGTAAGCACAAAGATGAGACCCTAAGGGCAACCTAGGCAAGCCACCATTGTAACCTTGGTTGCTTTGCCTTAGTCAAGGGTGGTTCCCTAAAGTCAACTAAGCCCAGTGTGTTATATTGTAAAGTGGGAGCAAAAGAGAGCCTATTGTTGTTATTATCTGATTTAATGTATATGATTAATTTCACAACTTAAATTACATTTCCATTTAGCCTTAAAGATTAACCAATGCAACACAATGCTAAATAAATGCAAGTAGCTATGAAACTCAACACAATTACGTAAAGAAGTAATAACTCAATTCAAATTTGTTTATAAGATATTTATTGCAGAAATTTTAGATCTATAAGTGATCTAAAATAACCTTCTTATTCAAGACATGACAAGTGACAATCTAGGCTTTAATCTAGCAAATTGATTTAGATGTTTACCAATAGAAAGAGTAGATTTTCTCAATGAACATGTAAGCTGATCCAAGATCTGATTTAATGATGTTATATCAAAATAAATTCCAGATTTCAAATCAACTCATTAAATGCCCTCAATAAAATATGAAACAATGCTTAAACTAGGGCAAATTATGTGAGACATCTAGGGTATTTAGGCTTAGAGTCCTCAACTTCAAGTCTAAATCTGTATATAGATATTATCAAGGGTGAATTCCAAATCTAGGACACAGATTTAAAGTCTCTTTGAAAGATTTCCAACCAGGAAAAGAAAGAGACCAAAATCATGCAAAACGTTTGGAGTTTTAAGCTGGAAAAGTAGGACTATTTGCATATAACTCAAAACTATTGATCTAAAACCCAATTTTTATGATTTTCCAATGAAATATTCAGATCTAAACCAAAGAATAAATGCTCTATAAGATCTTGAAACAGAGCAGACAACAAGGGCCCCAAATCAAGCAAGATACCCTAGGGTTTGGGAGGTGATTTTAGGTGATTTGCTTGAGGAAGTGAGAGCCAAGATTAAAGTATATTTTTAGGGTTTTTAGGGTTCAAGTGCAATCTGATTTTTAGGGTAATTTTCTGTGGTAAATTCCATTTTGCAAAATAAAACAAGAAAGGGTAAAAAGAAGATGGATTTTGGGTTTCATGGTTGGTTGAGAAGGGAAGAAAACCAGTGCCTTTCTGTGATTTGTCAATGAGGTCAAGATGCTGCTTTAAGGGGACAATTCTCCAAATGATCTGAGGGAAAGTAGGGCTATCAATACAAGATCCTACAAGCCCTAGATCTAGGAAGGAAATTGCTACATGTGTTGGAAGGGAGGGGCCTTCAAGAATTATATGACCTCCAAGAAAATTAGGGAGTGCTTTTGCTTGAAAGGGAAAGAATATTGCTTTTGTTCTCAAGGAATAATAGGGAAAAGATTCACACACTTCAAAGTTCAAACAAAGGAACAAAAGGCAAAGAACTTACCTCTCCTAGTGAGAACTGGGGAGGTAACAAGTCTCTACCTTATTGTCTAGGGTTTAGCATTCTGGGCTTTACCCCTGTAGTTTTGATTTTGTTATTTGTCCTTTTGCTAGTCTAGATTCCTGTCCTTTCCTTTCATGGGAAGCCTAAGGCTCTCTTGAGTTGGGTTTGTTGTTTGACATGATTTTAAGTCCCATTGACCTATTTGGTCATTTGTGGACGTTAATATCATTTCTTTCTTTTAGTGGCTTCCTAATTGCATGGAGTGGGTTTCATGTTGTGACCTTCACCTGTTTTTATTGCACGTCTTTCCATTGAACTAAGAGCAATGATATAAACATGTGCCATTTGTTCTTTTCAGGATTTCTCTTTGGTCCTATGCGAAAGGTAATTTATGCACTGCAAGTTCTGTGACTGCATCAGATACAGGTAAATGTTGGATAGCACATTTTAAAGAGCATCCTGAACTTGAATTTTTGTGCATTATAGAGTTGTGCTTGCACTCCCACATTATATTCATAATGGTTATACTCTTCAGTCCCATTGACCTACTTTTGTGGTCATTCATCAGGCATTAATATAATTATCTTTACTCTGTGCATGTAAGTTGCTAAAAAAAGTTACAACACTAAAGTGTTTGCTTTTCAACCATTTGGTGCTTTAGGTTTGGAAGAGTCAAAGGAGAGTGGTGTGATAATTAATGATAGGCAGATTACGGTTGAATCTCGTGAAGATGGAAAGATACATGTGAGGACTTGTTTATGCAACAACTGATGTTCTTATATCATATGGTTTCTTGTCAATGATAATGACTTCAGTTTAAAATGTTTTCCTGTCAAGTATTATAAAATCTATAAACATGCATTGCCTTTCTGCAATCGTTTGGGAAACATGTAATGGATTTTGGGTTTCCAATATAAGAATTAGTTGTTTCATTTCCTTGTGCCAACAGTGCAATGTTATTTTTATGCAACATAAAATAGTGTGTGGTGCATTTTTCTGCAAATTTTGCAAGCAGTGAATATTTCAACTTTCAGTGCAGGATTTCCTGTTAGGGTACATCAGGAAACATAACAATCTACTTGCTTCCTTTGACCAGTTTTATGGTTTTTGGGTGTTTTGACTTTTGGGTGTAGGTAAGAGTAGATGTGACAGGTGAAGATACACAGAAGACATTTGATCATATTCTTAAGACATTAGCTAGTGAGGCAGGACCTGTTCCTGGTTTTCGAAGACAAAAAGGAGGTAAGTATGGAGGACTATTACATGCATACTTACATGGAATCCAGGCAAGCATATTAGCAAAGAATCATTATAGTTTTTATCTACATTTGGAAAGTCTCCTGGGAACTTTTCTTTTGTCTAGACTCAAGATGCTGCTAAAAACCTTCATGTTTTCTTGTAAGGTATTATACTAGATCAAAAAATGTCTATCAATTTAACTGCATTAATGCTTCATATGGTTATTGCTCATTTTCTCTCATTTGGATTCTATGTTGTGATATTGTCTACATTGCACTTAGGAAATAAAGGCGCTACTTAGCATTGTCAATTCATTTTCTTGTTCTGTGAAGCATGCAAATCTGACTGGGTACTTTTATTTTTCTTTGCAACTTGGCATGGGCAATCTGGGTTCTTCAGGAAAAACTACAAATGTAAGTAAAATACTGATTGTTACTCTCGATCTTGTAGCCAGTTTTTCCAAGGAAGGTTTATAGATCAGGTAGATGGTATTAGTTTGGCATGTCAAAATTTAAGGTGGATGGAAGTAGTTTGTCACGTCAAATTACTAATTGTTACAGTATAGATTACTTACATTCTTTGTTATTGTTTAATTCCATCGCTATTATTTATGGTGCTTTTCTAGATACAACATGAAGCTTAAATCTGAATTCTTGTTCAATCCAAAAATAATATGTCATTTTGTATTACGAATCTGTGGATAGAGGGATTAGACAGTGAGATTATTCTATGTTGCCAGAGTTTGTGGTTGTGGGTACGCAGACACCATTCTTTTGAAATTTGGGTTCATAGGTGTGGAGTGCATCAACACATACATATATTATAATTATATTTATCTAGTATATGTTATATCTATAATTTTTATAATATTATTATATACAATATATTTTTTGATGTTGTTATTCATCTATCAGTATCAGTGTTATTGGAATTGGTAGGTCTGGACGTGTCTCACGGTGTCCAAATTGGCTTCTGAACCAGACCAGTTGGCTTGTTCCATCTTGAACCAGCCAGCTTGGATACCAATCTGTCTGGTTTGGGATGGAACTAGCCAAACTGGCCAGTTAAGGCGAGTTCTGGGCCAGAGTGGCCCTCATCTGGTCGTCATTGACTGGTTCTTCAACCAAGTTTCTGATCATTTCTGGTTCTGATAACATTAATTATTATATTTTTAATGTTGTTCTATAGACATACTATTATATTTAAGATTATTACATTTTTTTTCCAATAAAAAAATCAATATATTTGACATTTCATAAGAGAAATCAACATACACTTCTGCTAGCCTTTCAGCGCAGTCCAAAAACCATGACTTGTGACCACCTAAAACATCAAAACTACCTGGCCTTACATCATAACATTATATCATCCTTACAGCCGTAAAACTGACTTCATTTCAAGACTTTAATCATAACTAACTACTACCTTTAAAACCTGGCCTTTCATGACTTTCAAGATATATGAATCAAAACCACAAGAAATTAAGAAAACAACTCAAAAGAGAGTGTAGAAATTCCCTGTTTTCCCACCTCGGTTTTCAGTTTCACCTTATTTCTCCAAATAGTTAAATGCCCTTTCCCATATCCTTACATTCAACAACAGAAAAATATTTTTTTGCTGAAAACACAAATTCTGGAAAATTTACAGAATGCTAGAAAATGCAGAAATAAAAATTAGCAAGCTCAAAACAGCCATTCAACACATTATAACACTGATATTTTTGGTCAACATGACCCTGGAAAAACCCCCTACAACTCTTGGGGAAAACCAGTTTGAAAGCTTCTCTTTTATTTTCTGAATATTGCTTTTTACAGTGAAACAGGAAAAACTCAGAAAAAATTCTAGCAACCAATTTACAGACTTATCTCGATTTCCGTGCTTGCACACCGCCTCGAAAATTGTGCCAAATCAGCAACAACAGAAAACAGAAAATTTACAGCACCTTAGGACAGCATTAAATGCTGTACAGCCACCTCGGGAAGCATGCCAAAACAGTCGTACTTTGTTGTATGGATTGTACGGATTTCATACAGCACCCTCTCTCGAAATTTGTGCCAAAAACAAAGTTGTACCTACTGTCCTCTTCCTCGGTTTTTGTGCCGAAAATGCCAGCCACCCTCTTCATGAAAACGTGCACGATTTTTGTGCCTTGGAGTACGTGCTAGCTGTATACTCTCTTCTCTCGATTTACATTGCCTTCTCCTTGGGGCTCTTGCCTCCTCCCTTTCTTGTATGGATTTACCTACGCCTCGATATGTGTGCACATAATCTTCTTTATTACCTTTAACAAATCATTCCTTGCTGCCCTCCTTCTCAACACCGCTCGAGAAAAATCTCTCAGCTCTCCTTCTCTCTTTCTCCCAATCTGCTCTTGAAGAATGAATGACCTTTCCCTTCTTTTCCTCCTTTAACCTAACCCTAAGTGACTTTTGAGGAATCCCTAAATCAAAAGCTGAAATAGATTGAGATCTAGAGTGAAGTTGATACTCATTTAAATCTCCTTTCTATTTTTTAATTCACCCCACTTTAATAAAGACCCACTTAGTCATTTATTTCCAAAGTCACTTTTCCTTTCTAATTTTACACTGACTTTATTAAAGTCACTTTAAAATTAGACTTTAGTAACTTTATCACTTAAAGTCACTTTAAAATTAGACTTTAGTAACTTTATCACTTAAAGTCACTTTTAAATTAGATTTGACTTTATAAAAATTATAAAGTCACTTTCGGAGAAAAAATTAAATTCTTTTGGACACTTTTCCCTAGGCCAAAGATCAAAGCCTTAGGGAACCACCTGTCCTCCGGTAACCAAATTTCAACAGAGAGAACTTCCACTTCCAAGGGAATTGAATTCCTATATTCATGCATAGTTAGTATCTCTTCTTCCAGCCTAAGAGCTTTTTTGGATAATTGATCTGCATGGTGATTAAAATTCCTGTATAAATGTGCAAAGGAAATATCTTCAAAAAGGGCATTTAAGCCCACCATACCTCCTGTTACCCATCAGTTTGCTGGGTAAAGTGATGGGCCTATAAGATTCCAAGCATGCCATTTTTCCCACTAGTATAGGGAGAACCATTACATTGTCTGAGCAGTGGGTGAGTTCTAAAGGCTGTTTCAAGGGGAGAATTCTCTTTATTACAAGGACTGCAGGCATAGCCTCAGCAGTGATTGCAGCACATCACTTGAGTGGAATAACTCCACATTCTTTTGCTGGAACTTCAACATGTGCTGCAATGCAACTTATGGAAGCAACACCTATCTTGGCTTGTGCATTGAGCATGTCTTTTGCTAGAGACACTACACCAATCCTATAGGGAAGAGGAGGAGATATGAAATGGATGTTCTCTTACAGGTTGTTCAAGGTGCCATTGATCAACATATTAAGAGAATTTTAATGGCAAGGATTTAAGGAGAGTATGAGCTATTCTATTGTAGCAATGGCAGCATGCTACGTCTCCTAAGTTCTGTTGCTATATATATATCAGTAGCATATAAGCAGAACTATTCAATTCACCAAGCTGGGAAAATGTGAAGGAAAGATACTTGTAGCAGCTTGTAAATTTTCGTAGATGTTCTATGCTTGATGCAACTTTACTTTTATTCCCAATATCAAACAGCAATCACATAAACAAGAAAGTAAAATGCTAATAGAACATACCAATAGATCGACAGAAGACAAGCTAAAAATACACTTAACTTGATCGGCAAAATATATATGTTGTGGTGCGTTACGGCGGTCAACAGGATGCTTCAACCAACAAAGTCTCTACATAGTCAGCCAACCAGAATGTGTCACACAACCCTCTCGGACAGTTCTATGTTAGTCAACCAAAAGTCAACAAAAGTCAACGATGTCCCAGTCAATGGTCAATGCAAAAATAGCAACAACAAAAGTCAACGAAGCCAGGTCAAAGTCAACGTCCAACCTCGATTTTTGTGCCAATAATGCAAACTGCAGAAATCGGAAATTTGGGAGATTTTGAGGTCAGTTTGACCATGCGTTGACCAAAGTCAATGTTGGTCAAATATGCGCTGAAAACCCTAGGTCAAAACAGAAAATTCCTTTGCTGCATTTTTCCCACGTGTGTGAGAAGAAGAGCCTCCAAGGTGGTCGAACCAATCAGATGATGAGAGAGAATGTGTGATGATTGATGAATGAAAATGATCTCCAACGTTGACCTATATATATCCATTAGTGAGGGTGTGTGACACATCTGTTGGGGCTTCAAGCCTACATTTCAATTCTGTCCGACCTTGCACATAAGTGGAATTAATTCAAAATAAATGTTCTTCTCATCGGATCAAGATGATCTTTAGATCGATCTTGCACCTCTCCGAAAAAAGAATCCAATAAAAATATTGGCATCTTCATCTGAGCATCACAACATGGAGCTTGGACCTAGTTGTCCAAAATTAACACTCCCAATCAGGGAGAACTCCATCCACCTGTGCCATCCAAACATCGTGCGTCATCCCGCCGTAACCTGCTTTGCTGGCTTCTTTATTTCAGAACAAAAGGTGAGTCACAAAGACATCACTCTCGGCTGACAAATTCAGCTCGGAGGTCCGAAACTTCTATAGGACTCAAAGGAGTCACATACCAACTCGAAATTGGTTTACCTGACCCGAAGTCAGTTGGAGGTCCGAAACCTCACTAGACTTGATTCCAGATCAAGTGGTTGGACACATGCCATCCTAGACATAGAGAGTACGGCAATCTTTGATGTGTCCTTTGGTCTTTGGTACTGGTCTCTAGCTTTTCCCACCTCACTGGCCAAATGAGAGGTACTTCCCATGAGTCCGGGACTTAATGGGTAGGATGCATACGGGGCACAGATCATGAGAGGTGCACCAACTCAATATCATAACGGTGGGGCAGAAGCACACCAACAAGGTTCAACAAGCCTAGTCCTGTGGTTGCTTATAGCTCCGAGAAGCTATCCCCAAAGCCCCCTGGAGCTCCCAGATCTCATCGTCCAATAGGACCCTCAACATAGGGTCGTTCCACGATACCAAGATTCTCACGGAAGGTTAGGAACTTGACCTTCCCCAAGGGATTTGTGAGAATATCCGTGACCTGCTCATCAATTCCTATATGATCAAGCCTTACGGCGCCTTGCTGTACCATATCCCGAATAAAGTGGTACCTGATATCAATATGCTTGGATCGATCGTGGAACACGGGATTCTCGGACAACCGAATACCACTTTGGTTATCACAAAGGATAAAGGTGGTATCTAGCACATGCTCGAACAACTCACTGAAGAGCTTTGGCAACCAAACTGCTTCACAACAGGCCATACTTGCTGCAATGTATTCGGCCTTAGCGGTGCTCAAAGCCACCGACTTCTGCTTCCTGCTCATCCATGATATCGAAGCAGACCCAAGTGTGAAGTAGCATCCAGATGTGCTCTTGCGATCCACCACACTGCCAGCCCAATCGACATTAGTATATCCATGGAGTGTCACGCTCCCAGAAGTGTATCTCAGCCCATGATTTATCGTGCCCCGAAGATATCTCAACAGATTCTTGGCACCAACTCAGTGAATGTGATGAGGATCAGCCATGTGTTGACTCAAAGTGTCACTGCAAAACATACGTCCGGACGGGTGTTCAATAAGAACATCAGAGCCCCTGCGAGTTGATGATACTCAGTAGGATTTGCTGGCACGGGCCCAGTAGCACTGCCACTAAACTTCTTAAAGTTGAGCTCCATCGGTGTCGACATGGACTTATAGTCCACCATTCCAAATCTTTCTAGCAGCTTCACAATGTATTTTCCTTGAGAAAAGAAAATCTCGCCAGGTCTCTGCCAAACCTCCAGGCCTAGGAAGTAATGCATCAGTCCTAGGTCCTTCATCTCAAACTTAGAAGCGAGCTCCCTCTTACACTGATGAATGACAGGGTCAACACCTGTCAAGAAGAGATCGTCCACATAGAGCACCAGAATGAGAGGATTTTCTCTATCAACCTTGAAGTAAAGGTTCAGATCAACATTACTACGAGTGAATCCGAGCTTCAACAAGTAGCTATCCATCTTCTCGTACCAAGCCCTGGGGCTTGCTTCAACCCATAGAGGGTTTTCTTCAACCTGCATACATGGGTGTCTTGATCCTAGACTTCGAACCCCAGAGGTTGCTCCACATACACCTCTTCCTTTATTGCACCATGCAGAAAGGCGGTCTTCACATCCATCTGATGAAGATTCCATCCTTGCGTAGCAGCAAGGGCTATGATAGATTGGATGGTGGTATATTGGGCCACAGGTGCAAATATCATCGTAATCTACACCTTCCTTTTGAGAGAAGCCACGGGCAACGAATCTTGCCTTGAACTTTTCAGCACTACCATCAGATCCATGCTTGATCTTATAGAGCCATTTCGAGGTGACAACTTCTTTGTCCTCCGGTCTTGGAATCACATCGTAGACATCATTCTTCATAATGGACTCATATTCTTTGTGCATAGCATCCTTCGAGACTTGATGCTTTATGGCTTCTTCAAAAGATCTAGGCTCATATTGTACGATTGTACTCATGGCTGCTAGATACCCTTGGTATCTATTCGGCTTCTTGCTTTCACGAAATGTCCCCTTTTGGGGCCATATGTCTCTCGGCATCCTCGAGAGTATCCCTGAGCCATGATGGTCTTCTCTTCATTAAAGGAGGTGGATCAATAGGGTCCATCGGTCCTTCAACATCGAACATCGTCTCATCCTTTGGTTCTTCCTGATTTCCAATCCTTACTTCATGATCTTCCTCAGAGTTTGGAAGATTGATTACTTTCCTGAGGGAAGCATCTTCATCAAAGGTAACATCGTGGCATATCTCCACTTCCCTTTGACCAGGCACATAGACTGTATAGGCCTTCGAAGTTTCACTGTAGCCCACAAACATTCCTTTCTTCCCAAAAGCATCTAGCTTGCTCCTCTTCTCTTTCGGCACATGAAAATAAACGAGACAACCAAAAACTCTAAAATGTGAGACGTCAGGTTTCTTACCAGAGAAAACCTCTTCGGGAGTTTTGGAGTCCAGAGCGGAATGCAGGCATCGGTTTTGTATGTACACAACAATGTTCGCAGCTTCTCCCTACAGAAACTTCGGAGGACCTTGGTCACATAGCATGGCACGGGCAACTTCCACAATGGTCCTGTTCATTCTTTCAGCAACGCCATTTTGCTCCGGAGTATATACGGTTGTGGTCTCCCTCTTGATGCCAACTTCTCTGCAAAAGTTATTGAACTCGTTCGTCTCATATTCAGTGCCATTATCAGTCCTCAAAATCTTGATCTTCTTTCTTGTTTGATTTTCCACCAAGGCTTTGAAAGTACAGAACCACATGAAAGCGTCATCCTTCTTCTTCAAGAAGTATATCCAGGTTTTGCAAGAGAAGTCATCTATAAATGTCATATAATAAGAACATCCTCCCAAGGATGTCACGGGTAACATACCAGATAGATCAGAGTGTATCAATTGCAATACATTAGATGTCTTTGTGACACTTGATGGGAAAGGTCCCCTTGTATGCTTTCCTTCGGCACAACCATGACATACACCTTCATGATCATTTTTGAACTCGGGCATCCCCGTCACCACCTTCCTTGCTTCGGGAAGGGCTTTGTAAGGAAGGTGTCCAAACCAGGGTTGCGGGGGAGCGTTCCCCCCTCTCGAACCCGCTCCCAATTCGCGCTCCAAGCGGGAGCGTTTTGGGAGCGCATGGGGAGCGTTTTTGGGAGCGCGCTCCCTGAACAGGAAAAACGCTCCCTGTTTTCAGGGAGCGTTTTAGGGAGCGTTTAGGGAGCACTCTAGGGAACGTTTTAGGGAGCGTTTTTTTAGAGAGGGAGCATTTTAGGAAGCGTTTTTTTAAGAAAGGGAGCGTTTTCGGGAGCGTTTTTTTAGGGAGGGAGTATTTTCGGGAGCGTTTTTTTGTTTAAAGACTTGGTCTTAAATGAAATTACTTGCTCTCCATTTGCTTTAATCATCCATTTGCCAACCTAACTATATTGTCAATATAATGTGTATCAACTATATTTTAACATACTATGATACAATTCCATTTGGTAATGGCCATTATTTTATTGTAAACCCAGGAAAGGTATATCCTTTAACAATCTTGAGACAAAATTTCCTACCATAAAGTGGATTGGATTTTGTTCAAACTAGCTGAAAAGCATACATCATATTCGTTTTATGCAAGGATCATCTGCCAAGATATGAGCAAAGGCTAATTTTCATTAAGGAATAAAAACAAAAGCTTATCTTTAAGACTCATTGTGTTGTAGTTATTATAAGCAGAATATATGACCCTTTGAAACTCAGTATTTAATTCAACAACAATTTCTCTCCACTCTAAAAAGTGCCTAAATATTATGAAATCATTCTTTGTACGATTGTTAATGCCTTACACCTACTCCTTTCTCACATTGAAACCAAGTTGACAATCCATTGCAATCAAGATATGCCATCTTATTGGAGACAGTGATGGATGACCGAAATATTTGTTGATGTTTCATGAATGCCTCTACCCTTTTAGGTCATGGCCATATTTCTTGCATGAGATGGGGGCTTGTGTATTTTCCCATCTACTGTTTCTTAGAGATTTTATGACCTTAATGGCAAAGTGGGTAACAAGTTGATGAAAATGCAATTGCTTAAACTTTGGATCATTAATGATATGCCTTCTAGGTTGAATTTCCCATTTCCTTAAAAGAAATTAATTTATTCCTTAGCAACACATTCTACGTGTTCTCCACCTGTTGGACATGACGAATACCTAAGCATTTAGCTAAAGTGCAAATCCCATTCTCCCCCTGGGGACTCACTTACGGCTCTAGGATTTTAACTCTATTATATTTTATTAGGCAAGATCCCATTTTTTTCTTAAGGGGCCATCACATAAAAAATCATGTGGCTTTTTGCACAATGATGTCAAAATCAAAGCCCCAGTTTAAGCTGCCTAATGTGACCCCAACATTACAATATCTCACTTACGGCTCTAGGATTTTAACTCTATTATATTTTATTAGGCAAGATCCCATTTTTTTTCTTAAGAGATCATCACATAAAAAAGCATGTGGCTTTTTACACAATGATATCAAAATCAAAGCTCCAGTTTAAGCTGCCTAATGTGACCCCAACATTACAATATCTTACCGTATATTTTAAGATGATATTCTGTTAGATGTGTTCCAAAAACTAGATGTATCATGTGATTTTCTCAATATTTGTTCAGTTTTTATTAATACGCCATCGTTATTAAGATTTTTAAATCTTTACAACCATCTAGATTTCTATGGTTGACAATTTGCACATTATTTCATCCAAGACACCACAGGTTAGGGCTTTTTCATTTTCTTCTGGGTTACATCTTGGGAATTTGTGTAAATATTTTATTGGATCTTTATATTTAAGTGGCTGTCTGACATAAAGTATCTTCTCTTCATTCTTACATCTTTACAAGTACCCTTTAACGTTTCTAGAGAAATTATTCTTCATTCTTACATCTTTACAAATACCCTTTAACATTTCTAGAGAAATTATTCACATTTTTTAATTATATTTTCTGAGGGAAGACAATGTCAACAAACATTAAGGCCAAGCCTTAGAAGACTACCATTACCACGATCTGCTCAAATTTCAAAAATTAGACATTTCTCGTGGCAAGAGGCCAAACAATAGATAAAATAGATTTACTAGTCTTTTCTAGTTTCTAGTAGTTTTTAACTTTTTATAATTGTTGAAACTTGACTATTTCATATTTATTTTGATATTTTTTGTAAACAATATATAGCAATTTAAGTTTGAAGTTTGAAACTTTGAAGTTGGCACTTATAAGTTTATAACTCAATATGAATTATAAATATGATGCTTCATGAAATTTGAAAGTTGTTTCATTTCGTTTCATTTTATAACATTTCATTTCATGTTAAATATTCTTTGTTGTAAATGTTACACTTAGCCTACAAGTACAACTATGGTGATCAATGAATCAACGATGATAAATGTTATATATTGAATTTTGAAAGCTTGAAACTTTAAGATTGATGAATCATGAGACTCAAGAGTCAATATGTTGAATGTTTCTAACTTCTAGATTAGAAACATAATCTTCTAGATTAGAAGATTATAACTTCTAGATGGTTGATGTTATATGGTTCAATCTATGTTTTTATGTTTTTTATGTCTAATTCATCATTCTACATGCTTTTGTTGACACACATGCATCAAATATAAAAATATATATATTATAAAAAAACGCTCCCCGAAACGCTCCCAAACCAGGAGGTTTTGAAAATGGCGCTCCCACTCCCAAGTAACCTTGGTCCAAACCTCCGGTGCCATAGTTCAGTCTGTCAGATAGTATCACATGTCATCACTCCCAGTGGACTTCCTCTAACCTAGTAGAGTGTATCAACTCTAAACCCAATCGTGATAGCTTCCTTGAAGCTCTTCTTCCAGATGTGTACCTTCCCATCAACGAATGCCACATTGAAACCTTTTTCTTCCATGGCCAAAATAGACACAAGGTTCTTCTTCAAATCAGATACATATAGTACATCTTGCAAGCGGAGGACTTGACTTTGAGATAAGTGGAGGGTCACAGTTTCTATCCCTTTCACAGGATATGTGGCATTATCTCCAAGGATAATTTTCAGATTAACATCCTTCTCAACCATATCAGAAAGTGCTTCCTTAAACCCAGTGATGTGCCTTGAGGCACCACTATCAATCAACCAGACATCCATAGTGTCGGGTGGAGATGCAGCAGAGAGGGCAGATACAAGAATGAATTCATTTCTTTTATCATCAACAACATTAGATTCCTCATAGCTGGATTTTCTCGACCTTTTGAAAGGTTGCCCATTTCCACTAGAGGGAGACTTCCTCTTCTCTTTGAACCTGTTGTTCCTTTGATTGCCATTCCTCAGGTTGTTGTTGTTGTCATCATCCCCAGGAGAATCCTTCTTGAAAGGGCATTTTCTAGCATAGTGGCTGGTCTTGTGACATGTGTAACATTTTCCTTTCTTTCCTTGGGCCCCTACTCTTCCTTGGTTCCTCAGACCACCATTGTTCTTCTTCTTAGTGCAAGCGGTGAAGGCAACATTACCTTCATTTTCATATTCCTTCATTCTTGTCTCTTCTTGTACGCATCTTGATAATACTTCGTCAAAATCAGGTATCACATTTTTATTGAGAATGTAGTATTGAATACATGCCATTCGGAAGAGAGACCTCCAAGTGCGGTGAGAACCATTTCTCGATCAGCTATTGTCTCCCCAATAGCCAGAAGATTATTTTCGATTTCAATCATCTTCATAAAGTATGATTAGACAGATTCATCCCTGCCTTTCTTCAGATTCTTCAGTTGGTTCTTGAAAAAAAGGACTTGATTTGCATAGTTGGCCTTGAACATGTTGAACAAATTATCATACATCTCCTTGGATGTGCCCAACTCAAAGATGTAGGCTACCAGACTCTTATGAATTGAATCCCAAATCATCAGCTTTGCTTTGATTTCCCCCTTCTTATATTTTGACTTGGTGGCAGCAGGTGCAGATGATGGAGGCTCTTGGATTTTACCTTGCACATAGTCCATGGCATCTTGGTCTTCCAACATAAGATCCAAAGTCATCTTCCAGGCATGGAAGTCTTCCTTCCCAGTTAACTTGTCATCAACTTTGAAGCCATTATACTTTGAGGTACCCATGCTCTTCTTCGGTGATTGCTACAAACTAGGGCTTTGTCTTCACCTCAGCTCTGATACCATGTAAATTTTCGTAGATGTTCTATGCTTGATACAACTTTACTTTTATTCCCAATATCAAACAACAATCACATAAACAAGAAAGTAAAATGCTGATAGAACATAGCAATAGATCAACAAAAGACAAGCCAAAAATACACTTAACTTGATCAACAAAATATATGTGTTGTGGTGCATTACGACGGTCAACAGGATGCTTCAACCAGCAAAGTCTCTACACGGTTAGCCAACCAAAATGTGTCACACAACTCTCTCGGACAGCTCTATATTAGTCAATCAAAAGTCAACAAAAGTCAACGATGTCCTAGTCAACGGCCAACGCAAAAACAACAGCATCAAAAGTCAACGCAACTAGGTCAAAGTCAACATCCAGCCTCGATTTCAGTGCCAATAAATGCGGACTGCAGAAATCGAAAATTTTGGGAGAATTTGAGGTCAGCTTGACCATGCATTGACCAAAGTCAACACTGGTCAAATCTGCGCTGAAAACCCTAGGTCAAAACAGAAAATTCCTTTGCTACGTTTTTCTCACGTGTGTGAGAAGAAGAGCCTCCAAGGTGATCGAACCAATCAGATGATTAGAGAGAATGTGTGATGATTGATGAATGAAAATGATTTCCAATGTTGACCTATATATATCCATCAGTGAGGGTGTGTGACACATCTGTTGGGGCTTCAAACCTACATTTCAATTATGGGCGACGTTGCACATAAGTGGAATTAATTCAAAATAAATGTTCTGCTCATCGGATCAAGATGATCTTTATATCGATTTTGCACCTCTCCGAAAGAGGAATCCAATAAAAATATTGGCATTTTCATCTGAGCATCACAACATGGAGTTTGGACCTAGTTGTCCAAAATTAACACATTTGTTCCAGTTTGATTTGTAGATAAGAATATAACCATCAAATATGATGGTTTTGGAGCAATTACAGTTTGTCCAGCAAATGGTTGAGGAAGGGACAACGAAGTTTCCAGCCTGGGATATTCTACAATCATTATAATGGATATCTTCCTGATTGACTGAACCAAAACTCTAACTCAGATGGTTGCAGATTCTGACGCATACATATGTGCAACAACAACAGAAAACCACAGGAAAAATTGTGTTGAATGGTGTTGTCATTGATGCCAATGTTGGTCTTTGAACGCCTTTAATATTTGTCTGTGGATTGCATTAATTGGAAGCTCCAATGGACAAGAAGCCTTGGAGGGAAGAGAAGGAATCTCGGCCCCTGTGGTGTTGTCATGATGCCCCGCGTTTGATGAGGAAATTGGATGAGAAGCTCAGTGAATTTGCAAGCAAGACCATCATAGGCTGATAGTCCTTGTCAAGCCGTTTCTAATGGTAGGTGGCATGCCACGTGATTCCTCACGGTTGAGGAGATATGCTCTCTCAAATTTGTAGCCCTGAAGCTTGGTCATGATGCCCCAAATGAGTTATGACTTGAACCAATATTCTGACATAAAAAATTAAAGGAAAATATGAAAAATGCATTATGAAAATGGTTGCAAAAATAAGTTAAGGTCAGCCCCCCTAAAATCTCCAACGATTTAGTATAAATAAAAACCCTCTGTGTGGCATTGTTTTATCAATAATCAATTCAGATTAGCTTTGAATTGACCAAGTGATCTGAAGCAAAAATCCGAAATCTCTTGAGGCTAATCAAAGACCATCTGAGACAGCAAAATCAGATCTTGTTGGGCAGACCGAGGTCACATTTTATTTATCATTGTACTAGCTTGTATAGGTCGTAGCATGATGGTGATCCTGTGATATGATCAAGGGTCCAATTTGCATCTGTTTCTTTCTTTATTATGCTATGGACACATTACTATTCATAAGGATGCTTGCTTTTCTCTGTCCTGTGCATTATCAAACTCAATCTGCGATTGAATGTGTGAGATCGATCGGAATTTTATGGTGCAATCTGTAGTGTGTTACATTCCGATATGCTACATCGACTCGTTAATACGTATTGTGTCTTTCAAATCAATCAAGGGACGAGAGTCATTGTTCAGGTTGTTCACTTGTGAAATCAATTGCAATTTGCAAATAATACGAGTTGTGGCTACATTACCTTTCGGTTGCAGTAAAGTCTGAGCTGGGTTACACTTGACCTAGTCTTAGTGCCTTGTTTATGTCTACGCAATCGAAGTAAATGAAAAGGTTTTTGACATTCTGTGTTGGAGTATCAAGTGTGCAGGGGGTACCATCGTTAAACATTATGATCATAGTAAGTGTGTAATGTTTGTATCATGGATTGTGCTACAGGTGCTATGTGAAGTGCGATAGAATGGAGCAATGGATGTGTGAGTATATGGTTTGATCTAGTGCGCATTCGCTGGTAAGAGAAGTAGGGTCAATCAGAGTCCATCACATCATTTTTCTTGGAAGATGGTTCCATCCAAAATACACTTCAAGGAGTATGGGCATATGGGCTGATCAAAGCTATTGAAGGAGTTCAAGTTCAATCTTAGATCATCGCAGAACACATTGTGAGGTAGTTCATGTTTGGATATCAGATCGTCATAGAGGCTGATATCTGCACATAGTAGCCAAAATGGTATGCTATTCATATTAATCATATATTGTCAACAATCTTTGACCTGGTGCGTTAGTGGAATCAATTCTGGTCTGGTGCAATTGACAGTATGAGATTTAAGTGCCTGTACTGTATGGATATTAGGTTTGTTTAATTATAGCGGTGTTTGTTATCTGTTCTGGTCCATTGATTATTCGTCCTCATTTTGGTACGATTGATGATAGCATAAGGCTGATTGATTGCATGTTTATGGTGTTGATGATTTGAAGTTGCAAGTGCAATGGCTTGTAATATCTGCAGTGTGTGTTTTTAATGCTTTAGGATGTGCAATGACAACGAGTTTAGAATTGGAGCTATGAAAATATAACAATATGATGAATTGCATGACACATGTGAGTTAAGTAGAAGGACAAAGTTTGATAACTACCTAGTTATGACTGAGTATGACAGGAACACATCTTGCTTGATGATGTGTGAGAACTTAAGACACAATGTACGCTAGGGTTTGAGGCTATTGGGCAGAGCTGATTGCTAATGACACAGGACAAAGATTTGTGCTGCTGTCAGTTGTCTTGTTGAAGCATTTCAAAGTCTGTAATATATTAGTACTCTGTTAATGAGCATATGCCATTTTACTAGTATTGGTCATAGCATTGATAAACATGATATTGTGAGGACATTTCTCCTAGGGTTTGGCTTGATATACCGCTAGTGTATTGATGTAGAGGATGTAAAGAAATGTTGTCTGATGAGTGTCATGTTTATGACAACATATCAGTAAGTGACTATTGGACAAAATTAGAGGTATTGCTGACAATGTATGCAGTAGCTAGACAGTGATTAAAGCAGTGGTTATCAAATGTAGTGGCTGAGCAATGCATTCAGTGTGATATATCTTATTCTTTTATCTTCTATCTTAAGGGTGGCATGGTGGTACAAGCTGAGTCTCCTTTAGGTTGGAGCCTGAGAACACTTCAGGGTGGCAGGGTGGTGCTAGGGCAAGTTGGAGCTTACAAGGTGTTGAGCATTATTTGAATTGGAACTGATAAAACCAGGGGGTTGGAGTTGTTGATTTTTCTAATGCCAATTATTCAAGCACTTATTTTTGAAACTTAATAATTACTTCCAATGATGTAGATGATTATTTTTCACTTTCAATATATATAATTAAGCAATTACACATTCAGAAATTCAGCTATAGAGACAATAGAGCAATAGAACAATAGAGATGACAATGCACAAAGAGACAACAAGATTTTACCCTGGGAAAACCGACTAGGGGGAAAAACCTAGCCAACCTTTTCCTCAGAGAATCAATGCAACAAGAGATACATCAAAGTCAAACTAATCAACAAGATGACAACCACAAGATGTCTCAAGATGCCAAATCAAACTTCACCAAATCACTTCAAGGAGCCTCTACACAAATTCACTCTAGGTCTGCACAAGGGTCGAATTTGAGCCTTTGCTTTATCTTAGAATTTCAGACCTGTGACCAGAATTTACGACATAAATATCAGACCTTCAATCACATGTGTGATGGCAGCAGAAGATCACACGTGCGAGGAGGCTTCTTCTTGAACTCAGCTTCTTCTTGTTGAAGAATGTAACTAGGTTTGGTCTTCATAATTGTATTTGAGTCATTATGAAATGTACTTATCAAAAGAAAGTAAAAGAATTTTTTATTAAAATTACAATGATATTAAAGCACAAATTTCATGCTTGGGTCATCATTTTATAGGTCAAAGTCCCCATTGAGGACTTCTAGGATTTATATTGAGTCATTAGAGTCATTGTCCATTTTATGAGACCTTTCTTGGTCTTTTAAATCATGTTAAAAGAATTATTTTGAGTCAAATATGTAATTTGTCACCTCCACACCAAGTCGGCCCTTACCTGTTCAAGTCCGGCCTACATGAAGGTAATTCAAACTCCAGAAAAGGGTATATATATAGTGCAGTTCGATGCATTTGGACACTCACTCACAAGTTCAATATCTAAGAAGAGGCAACAAAAAAGTGCGAAGTTGTGTGAAAATTCCGCTACTCGGAATCTTATTGCAACAACTGATTAAATTTCTTCTATTGCCTAATTAAAGCAAATTATTTAACAATTGTTGTGATAAATATCGAAATGAAATACACTGCAGCCTTCATAATAAACAAGAACATGAAAGGAATATTAGCACAAGTATACACAAATGGACACCATTATTTTTGGACAATTGTCCCCGGAAAAACCTAATGTGGGAAAACCGGTGTAGAAGCTGAGGGTTTTAATATTATGCAGTAAATTTTCTGAGTACAAATTTATGGTTGTCGATCCTGAAAAATCATATAGAGAAATTTGACCAATAAAGTCTTGTGAGACAAATCTCACTCTTCCACGGGATTCCGGCATTGACTTGCACCTGACTTAAGCTGCTCTGCGCTACCTTTGCGCAGTGACTGTGTCACACTTGTAGCTGCTTTCTATCTCTGCACTGGTACTCACTGCTCGCTGGAAACTGGTATCTTTTGCCCTCCGAAAATGTCCTCTGGGTACTAGCACCGACCCTCTGTAGTCTCCTCCACAGAAAACGTAACTCCCTCTGCAAATCTGCGCAGTTCCTGTGAAATTTTCAAAAGAGAAACCTTACTGCAGTATCTAGATCTACTTTTCCTACTTGTTTTATTAACATTTAACAAGTTATTTAATTGAAATATTTAGAAAAACACTAAAGCAGACAATAACTGTAGCCTACACATCTACATATCATTTACTGAACAGTACACACATGTGACAAGATTACACAAGATTTTTCGGACAAATGTCCCCGGAAAAACCCAATGCGAGAAAATCGGTGCAGCAACTCTAGAGGGTTTATATTGTTATGCAAAATCTGAATACAATAATCTAGTCACCAAACATGGTTGGTCCTACAGAGAAATTTCACGGCAATAAGTACCTTTCACTCAGAAATGGAAGGTATGGCTGTATCACACCCTCAAATGGGATTTACAGATCACGAGCCCCTTCTGGCCCACTGGAACCCGCAGCGCTGCCTCTGCAGCCTTTGTGTCAACCCTTAACTGGCCAACGTCCCCACTTCGTCACCCTAATTGGTGCTGTGTTGCCTTTGCATTGCCCCGGCTGGGATTGCGTCACCCTGGCTGGTGCCCTCCTGCTACTGCGCTGCGCTGGCTGGGTCTGCGTCACCCTGGCTGGGCTTACAGGGCCTTTGCGCAGTCTTTGCGTGAAGATGGCTAAACTAAGTCCTCCTAGCTGGCTTCTGCGCTGACTGGTACTCACTGCCCCTCCATCTTGTTGTATTCTCGGCCTTGGATCTAAATCCCTCGCCGATCTCTGCCCCTAACTGGACTGCAAACTCGTTTCGAATTTCTTAGCAAAACCCCGCCCCAGAAATTTGACTTAGCTTCAGTGCTCTGCCAATGTGTGTGTGTCTCCAACTGACCCCACGCCTTTCTCTTATACTTTTCTTGTTGACACTTCAACGACCGTGATCTAATCTCTTATCGACGACTCAGATTAAAAGACTGTTTGATTTGCGTCACTTAGAACATTTCATCACATGTGTTTAATTAATTCGCTTTAATTTTTCTAATTCCCTAAGTTAGACTTAGGGTATTGTTGTCGCCGCTACAACAACATCCAAAATTTTGGGTATATTTAAAATTTCGGGTCCCCCTCTGCTTGCTTAAGCCATTAGGGTTTCCACCCAGCCTGTGATCAGTGATATCCCCGTGGCCTATTCCCAGCCCCTCGTAAACCTTCTCACCTTCGTGACGAGATACTTTTGCCGTAGCCACGCCATGTGTGGGGGGATCACCATGCATACACTCGAATGGAAACCTTTCCGTGTATTTCCATTAGAAGCCCTTTCACCATGGATCATTGTGCATTTTGTTTGGGTACTTCACTTAAGCTCACAGTCTCATTTTAAATTATTTGGGAGGCGTCATTCCCTAAGCAGGAACTGTGAACTAATTGATATTATAATGTTTCATACAGGTCAATCCCACAGACGATATACTCAACAATGTCATCACCACACCTAGGGAAAGAAACTGAAGCTAAACAACAAGGCCACGGTTGCGAAACAGGATACTTTCATCCACATGCCCCCTGCCCATGTGGAGGTGAGGCTTCAGGCTACGGTCGAAGTCCTTGTTAAGGCGGGTGACAAGGATGCACCAACAGGTGAGGGGAAGGAGCAAGTGAGCAGTATTGTCAAATGGAGGATGGTGTGGTACATGTTTATCCAAATAAAGAATCGAAGGAAGAACCAGATGAGGTAGTCATATTCCGGGATGGCAAATATCTCACCTTAAATGGAGTCTTTGAAAGCACTACAAGGTGTTTGGCTCTGGTATATGATGAAAGTAAACCTGAAGGGCGTCCCACAAAGCATATGTCAACCCCAGCTCGGTGGACACATTATTTCAATCCTGCTTGTTCGTATCATCCTTACTATTGCTATGCACATTTGTACACACTCTACAAACTTGATTGAAGGAATGACTACAATTAAACTTCGTCCTCATTATGGCTAGGCTAGTCATACAGATCACTTGGCAGCTGCGTTTCTATTCACTCACAATATTGCACATAGAAGTAATCTTAGGGAGCCTCCTGCATTGCAATATTTATTTTAGCTTTCCCAGAATGGCAAGGCCCCATGTTTCCCTTTCAACAGGCGATCCTTTGCAAATCCATGTGAAAAAATAACCCCTTGTGGGGGAATCACAGTGGGTCATCTTCTTTTGCAAGAGGACATGGTAGCTTTTCTTGCTGCATATTTGATGGTGGTGATTATGGTGATGCTGGTTACAACTGTCTTAGTGCTAGTGATGACCGTTGTTTGGGAAGTTTCCTTTACCAGCTACGTTGCTGCTCTTCACCTGCCTTTCCATTATGGAAAGCATAGATGTCTCGTCCGTGCTTGTTAAAGTTCCTCATGGAGGGTGTCTCCCTTTTTGCTGTTTCCATTATAATTGTTGCTACAATGCCTAGCTGGAATCATTTAGTGTGGTTAATCAAAAGGATAAATTTATCAACCTCTCATGTTTCCCTTTGGAAGGCATCGTATCATATTTTCAATCTCCGACCGCACAAATTCGAAAGCGGACTCAAACAGATGCATGAAAACTCATGGGTTGAAAATGTGCGAAGATGCTATAACTATTATACATTGAACTAGGTAGCAATTGCATGAAGGTTTAATTGTCTGTTTGACTTTACGAGTCTTCTAAGAAGTTTTGGGTACAACGAAATAATCTGCTCTTCGATGTGTGGAAAATGTTTAATGTATGGTATGGTGGAAGTTCGAGAGGGGCAAGGGGGTTAACGCTCTTGAAGTAAGATTTACCACATGCGCGTGTAAAAAAACCCCGCGATCCATATTGTTTTCCGCCGCAAAGATAGGCGCACTTCAAAAGGATTACGACGCCGAATACGAAACATCCGTTTTGCAAGAAGAAAGCAACGTATGGTGGCTTCGTCGTGCCTCCCTTAATACATATTATGAAGAAAGTTTTTCCGCGCGATTAATATGCATGAGCCTGTTTTGAAGATGGATTGAACGTTGCGTCGTAGCGTCAGGACAAAGCTCAGTAAAAATAATAGGTCGAACATACTAAGACAACGTATATTTTTCTGCGTTCGGTAAGAGGCGAAGGAAATCGTGGTTTGTCTGTCACAGGTCGCTGGACGAGGAGATACCATGGTGAAACGTGAAGTTAAATGATCACACGCTGATGGAAAGGTTGTTACCCTCTGCGTCACACAAGACACTAGTCCGCCTTATTTGTTACGCTTATATCGTGGCATCTCATCCATCCTAATTTCAACATTGCAGACAGGGAAATCGTGCCCAAAGGAAGATGAATTGCCTCACCACGGTTCAACAAGGAGGCAGTGGGCGATTAAGCCACGCGGTCGCAAGTCTGTTACAACAGTGACATGCGACCCTGCGACCTCTCACCAAGTCGCAGCCTATCTTTGGTCGCACAGTCGCAACTCTCCTCAAGACTCGAAGAATGTGACTCGACTGTCACATGCGACCCTGTGACCTCTCACCAAGTCGCAGCCTATCTTTGGTCGCACAGTCGCAACTTTCCTCAAGACTCAAAGAACGTGACTCGACCGTCATTTGCGACTCTGCGACCTCTCCCAAGTCGCTAAGTCGCAGGGTCGCACTCGAAGGAATTCACGCCCGACACGATTCTTCGACTACGCGACCTTCACGCCATGATTACGACCTCATACAAAATCTGCGCCTGTCAAGAAGGGATGTAAAGGAATGGATGACTGTAAGAGCGTGTAAACCTTGTGTTGAAGGAGCTACTTGTGTTTGAATGACATTTGAAAATTGCCTTCGGTGCTTCATAAGCGGCTTTGAAAAATCGTTTGGCTACGACGCGTTAAATACATGACAAATACACAGCACGAGCCCTAGCATATTGCCCCTTTAATTTTCAGATTGGCTCGACCATGTCCCCTTTGAGCAACGATCCATTATTTATGAATTATCGCCAAAATCCTCGTTAGGTTGCAGCCTCGCAATGCTTTGTTGGAGTCTCACATCGTAGCCCATCCCAACACTTAGCAACACATGGGAGCTTCTTTGGTTTCGGCATCATCTCCATTGGGAGCAAACGTGAAGTAAGAAGTTAACCCTACATTCCTGCTAAATCATGGACATCGGTTGGCATCTCAAGTTCTTTCTTCGTGCCCGTAAACAAGCTCATAGTGGATATGCACAAACTGATCATACATTTCTTACAAAGCAGGACTCAGCAGGGGTCTCGGATAGTTGTTAAAACCCCCTAATTTTATTTTCGATGTTCCCTTTATGCATTTGCAATTTTCTGCTGCCTCAATATATATATATGTGGCTAATTTCATGTGTTATACATGGCTGATTTAATGTTTCCTGTGCAGGTAATATGAGGAAATTATGATGACAACCAGACAAAGAATTCCTCACTTCCCCAGAAGTCGCACAACCTGGATTCAAG